>JAJIBD010034682.1:0-28280 GCA_021461705.1 Cryptotis parvus
ATCTTGCTCACAGATTTATTGCAGAACTTCTATGGTTTTTCTTTTCTGGGTCGTGTTCTCTCCTGTTTTCTCCCAGTTTTGTAAAACTATTCCATGTTAGTAACTAAATGCAGTAAAGCTTTGCCCAATAGTTGAGATGGGAAAAGAATTTGCTCAGAGACTGAAAATACTACTTGGTGGTAAGGTATATAGAATAAAATAATATGTTAAGTTAATTACACTAAAGGGCATACAAATAAACAAATATACAAATGTGTTTTAGTGTGGAGATTCCAATGAAAACAAAAGAACTATACCGATAGGAGAATGAGAAAGTTGGTTCTAAAAGAGACTGTGTGACCAGAAGTTGTGACGTTGTATAGAGTATTTCAAAGGTGGTTAAGTCTGCAAGGTGAAACATTCTAGAATACATGACAGAGAGAATAAAGAAAAGGTATGGTATACTATTCACCTGGTAGTCTTCAGTGAATGGTACTGTAAATGTTTCCCAGTAGCTAGATTTTTTACCTGATACCTGAGAAGTTTGCTTCTTAACTAAGAACACTTTTGCTTCCTGACAACAATATAATGAGACAGAATAGGTAGTGTGCACAGAAGACATATAATTGGAAAAAATATTCAGATAAAAATTTCTGTATCTCAGGAATAAGTTTACAGTATGCATACATAGAGTATACATATTTTTTTAATTTCCAAAAACATTTTTTGAATTTTGGCATGTGTAAGCTTTTGGCTTTGGGGCTGGGTTTCTTAAATTTATTTTAAAATATCTGAGATTATATCATAGTTATTGGAGAGAATGGGGAAGACTGGTTGCAATAGTAATCTAGCATATATAAAATTAACATCACTATCACTATCTTCCCGTTCATCATCAGTTTGCTAGAGCGGGCTCCAGTAATATCTCCATTTGTCCTGTCTCATGCTAATAGAGCTCAAGGGCATCTGCTCCCTCCAGGAACATAAGGAGCCTCAAACCATTATATTAGGTCATAGAAATGACCTAACATAATTATTACTGGTATTTGGTATATCAAATACAACATGGGCAGCTTGCCAGGCTTGCCGTGGGTGGTGGCATACTCTTGTAGTCACCTCTAAATACAGCATTTATTGATGAACCATGCAACCGCAAGCAGTTGCGTGAGCCGGGCTGTGATAGGCTCATCTGCTGGATGAAGTTCTGAAGAGAGGGAGGTCCAGATGTGGAAAATGGCGGTACTCATGGAGTGTGGGGCGGGGGGTCGTCTGGCTTGTTGCGTGGCTCTGCTGGGGTGGCAGGCCAGGGCTAGAACCCGCCATCCCTCCTGGGTGCCTCGTGGGTGGCTGGGCACAGGAAGAGCTGATAGCAGCTCTGTCCCATATCTGCGAGTCTAAATATTTTTTTCATAAAATTAACATACTATCAAAAATATTTTTTTCCATTCTGGGTTCTACGGCCAGCCAGTTTTATTCTGGTAGACAATAGTAGTTTTAAAATTACCCCATCCTTTTATTAAAACATAATTTTAGATTCTGGCTATTGTGAATAGTGCTGCTATGAAGATAAGAGTGCAGATGGTTGTTGCTGCTGTGTGTTTTGGGCTTCCCAGGGTATATTCCCAAGAGTGGTATAGCTGGGTCAAACGGGAGCTCAATGTTTAGTCTTTGGAGGAATGTCCATATTGTTTTCCAAAAAGGCTGTACCAGTCGACATTTTCACCAACAATGGATGAGAGTCCCTTTCTCCCCACATCCAGGCCAGCATTTGTTGTCCTTGCCCTTTTGAATATGTGCCAGCCTCTGTGGTGTGAGATATCTCATTGTTGTTTTGATTTGCATCTCTCTGATGATTAGTGATGATGAACATTTTTTCATATGCCTTTTGGCCATTCGAATTCTTCCTTGTAAAAGTTTCTGTTCATTTGTTCTCCCCATTTTTTGATGGTGTTGGCTGGAAACAACCAGAGTGCCCAAGAACTGATGACTGGATAAAGAAACTGGTAGTTCTACACAATGAAATATTATACAGCTGTTAGGAAAAATGAAGTTATGAAATTTGCCTAGAAATGGATGGACATGGAGAGGCTCATGTTGAGTGAAATTAGCCAGAAGGAAAAAGATAGATATAGAATGACTACATTTATTTGCATGACATAAATATATATATATATATATGTCATGATATAATGTCATAAATATATAGTCATAATAAAAATATATATACATATATATTACGATACCAATATCTAAGGTCAGGCAAAACATGAATCAGGAGATCTTGTCAAAGGTGGAATCTACCACAAGTGTGTGGGAGTCAGAGGTTAGGTAAGACAGAGAAGGGAACAGTGTGCTAATAATTGTCAAAAATGATAATATCAGCCTAGAACTGAGCATTGAATATAGGCAAAAAGACACACCAGATAACCTCTAAATTGTGGATATTGCAATCCACAATGTGTAAGAAAAAGAGAGAGAGAGAGAGAAAGAGAGAGAGAGAAAAGAGATAAAGAACCTGCCATAGAGGCAGACTGGGGGAGGGGAAGGAATTGGGGTTACTGGTGGTGGGAAATGGGCACTGATGGGGGGATGGATGCTGGAACACTGTATGACCAAAACCCAAACATGAACATCTTTGTAATTGTATATCTCACGGTTGTACAATATAATATTTAAATAAATAAATAAATAAATAAGCAAATAAATAAATAAATAAAGCATAATTTTAAAACACAGTTTTCCCTAGCCTTAAAAGGGAAAAATAAGCATCTGGATAGATATTATGAAATACAGGCATAAAAAGTGAAAAGCTTACACTGAAAAAAATTAGATTTTATACACATATAAATGACCATTTTTAATTTCCTATTAAGTATTTAATTTTTTTTGCTTTTTGTCTAATTAGGATTTTTTTTTGTCAGTAAAAGAAGCATCAATATGCTAAGTGACCATAGATATATCTGTTGTACTCTTGGGACCAATAAACAACAACAAATGCTTTCCTGCTAATTAATTACAAAAGAAAAACAAAATCAACTTAGCTTTCAGCATTTAAACTTCTCATACCAATTTAAAATTCAACTAAGAACACAGGGAAATTCTCCTAATTCTTTTATATTAGCAAGTAGATAGTGAACTCAGAATCCTTGCTAAGATTGACATTCCTTTTAACTAGGAAATTTAAGCCACTCCTAGTCCCTAAAGCCATTTAAGCAGTCATTGTTTCTGCCTGTCAAGCAAGAGAGTTGTTAGCCTCTGTGAATATTTCCCTAATAGCTCCACCAATCATTTTTATCTCTGCTGCCAACCTGAGCTTTCATTAGCAAGTGTGAAAAATGCTCATGAAGTTAGATAAAGAGGTACTGAACCAATTTAGTCTTTTGAAGGAGTTTGAACTTAAATCCAGTGAGAATTGTGACACAATTCCACAGAGAAGAGTTTGGAGAAATCACTACCTGCCTAATATTATTTTCCTCTTCTCAATAGAATGTCAAGACCTATTCTTGCAAGGTTTTCTGCCAAAATTATGAAGTTCTCATGGCTGTTTTTCCTCTCATATCCCAAAACCAATATATCAACAGTCTGAAGATTCTACCTTCAAAATACATTTTTAAAAAATATAACCCCTTTACCAATGAAATGGCATGCCAGATTTCAGAAGGGAGAATGTTGGGATCGATATATCCATCCTGAGGAATTTGGTATGTGGGCAGGTGGATGTGGCTATCAAAGAGAGCCAAGTAGAAGTCATGGATAATCTTCTCCATTGCCTTTCTGGAAGATGTGATCCATCCATCAGGACATTGAAGGACAGTCATCTTGGTCTTCCTAGTTGGCAAAAGGACAGGCAGGCGATGAGAATGCTTTTCCCGGCTTCTGCTGCATCGGTGAGTATTTCTGCTCTTCTCTCTTTGAGGTCTTCCTTTATTGCTTCTCTGAACTACTTAGAGAGCCTGGATATTAGTATATGGTTGCCTGAGGCTCACGCCTTGCCAGGTTGGCGAATGAGATTGAGAATTTTTGAAGACAGAGAATTTTTGAAGACAGGTTTCCTTTTGTGGCTTTCTCTCTTTCGGTGTTCCTCACACAATCATGGAGGTGCTGAACCAGACGGTTGTATTGTTCATCAATGTTGTCAATGACGACATCTTCCCATGTTGCCAAAATGGTGCCACAGAGTTCCAAGTTGGTGGTCATTCTGGGAGTTCTATTCTTAAACTTTGCAGCCTTTTCTCCCCATTGTGTGAAGTAGAATTTTGTGCAAAGGAGAAGGTGGTCCGATCTTGTTTTGAATTTTGGGATGACAGTGACATTGGTCACGCAATACCATTGATTGAATATGATGTGTCAATTTCATTGTGGAAATGTCCAGCAGAAGACTTCCATGTCCAATATTTTTATTCAGGCTGCCTTCTGGAACTTTGAGTTACCATGGTCTTGGTGGACATGATGAATTCAGATAGTCTCTCACCCTGTTCATTCCATTCTAGTCCATGGGTCCTGATGTGGAGTTCTTGGCCAATCTTCTTGGTCCTATCTTGGCATTAAAATCACCGACTATGATCTTGTAGAAGGTGTGATCCTCTTTATAGGACTCAAGTTCCATGTAGAATTTCTCAATTTCTTCTTCCTTGTATGTGGATGTTTGTTGCAGGACTCCTAAGGGCCGCTGCATCTGCTCTGGATTGCCTCCCGCAAATCACTTCAGATAAGGGGGTGGTCTAAATGTGGCAGTTTATCCGACCATGTATGCTGTACTAGCTGGTATAAATATTCTCCCATGCTATCACAATCATCGTGGGACTAGCTAGATCTTACCAGCATATTAGCCTGGCCACGTAGGACATGTAAGTAATTAGACCAGAGAGAAATGCTGTTTGCTTCCAAACAAACAAGCATGGCTCCCTGATAAAATATAAAACTACAATGAAGTAGAGGAGACTTGTGAAGGCTTGGAGAAATATTTAACTGGCATTGGTGTTGATCTTTGGTACAGTGACATGCCATCTCAGAAACCCCCTTCTCTACATTTCAAAGGCATTCCCGGCTCAAAACATTAGCACAGTAAAGGCCCTAGGTGAAATGCAGGGAGGGATTACCTAAGGGCATTGGACCCTCCCTGCTTTCCATAACAATGGGAGGAAGGTCTGAGTTGCGGGGTGGGGGGGGTATAAACTAGCCAGTTCCCGCTTTCCCGGTCTTCTTCTTCCGGTGGGATCTCGACTTGTGAGCGTTTATTCCCCTTGGAAGTTTTACACGTGGTGGTCGCCATCTTGGCCTACACGTGGCTGGGGTTCTAGCCTGGAATCCTAAGCATCGGGTTTTTCCTTTTGCTGATTTGTATGCCTGAACCTGTGATAAGTAAAGCCTTTTAAAACTGTATCGGATTCCTGAGTGTTCATCCATTCCTCGCCGGCCGGAGGTAGAAGGGAACTCGCTTCCCGGCACTGTCGGGGACACCGGCGGAGCGCCCGACAGATGTTGGTGCATAGACACCGAAGATAGACACTGCTGGCAGTGAGCCACATCTCTTCAAGTGTAATCATCCTATCCGTTTTGTTAGGCATTCAAATGAATCAATACTCTTGACCAAGTTTGTGTTGACAAGGAAACACACACCAGTGATGCCTCTTTCGTTGCATGTTCTGAGGAATAGTTCTTTTCTGGTGTCCAAAAAAAGCATGATGCGATGGATGCCTTCTTGTCTCAGTCAGACCAATGACATCATACTTGACCTTTTGCACTTGCACCATCAGGTCCTCCATATATTCTTCCCATGCTGCGTATGTGCATTGAAAGTACAGACAGTCATTTTGGTCTTCTTTGTGTTGGCAGACTAGTTTGGTCCTGAGATTATATCAGACTCTCCTTGCTCATCCTTCTGTGCTGCCATATTTAGGACTCTTTCGGGGTTAGGGGAATAATACATAGTTTTCACTGGTAAAGAAGCACCTGGCCCAGACAAGGTCAGAACTGAACACATGAAGAATCTGCCTTCAGCACTCATCAATGCACTGGCTTAGCTCTTCACACGCTACCTGTCTGTATGCAAGGTGGCCTCCTAATGGAAAACCAGCAGGACAGTTCTACTGTTCCAAGAAGGGAGACATTCAAGGCATCGGCAACTATCGCCCCATCTGCCTGTTGTCTGTCATCTACAAGTTGTTTACTCGAGTTATCCTGAAAAGGATTGGCAGAACATTAGATGAAGGACAACCATGCAAACAAGTTGGCTTCCGAAAAGGATTCAGGACAATTGACCATATCCACATGGTAACCAAGCTCATTGAGGTTTGAAGGGAGTTCAAGATGCCACTCTGCTGTTCATTGATTTAAAGAAATGCTTTGATTCTGCTGAGATTGAAGCAGTCATCAAAGCCTAGCCAAACAGGGTGTTGAAACCCAATACATCAACATCCTCCATAAGCTGTATTACAGATTCACCACCAGAATCTCACCATTCTACAAGGAAGTGGTCATTGATGTCAAAAGAGGGGTTTGGCAGGGTGATATCATTTCACCAAAACTCTCAGCGTCACCCTCAAGAATGTCATGCAACAATTAGAATGGGAAGGAATGGGAGTGAAGATAGATGGAAAGAGCTATGCTTCTAGTATCGCCTCACTCCAGTCTAATGCTCTCCCCAACTGAGCTATTTCAGCCACCTTCCACACCTCACTTAAGTGAGAGAAGGAATCTGAAGTTCCAACTTCCGTTGATGATCCAGATCAGGACGCTGTCTCATTTGCCAAGGTGATGGAAACCAGATGGACTGGCATGCAATGCAATTTGGAGACAACCACTGGACTAGAGTCATTACCGCTGGATCCCACGGGATGTCAAAAAATCATGTGGCTGTCCACCTACAAGATCACTATCACTATCACTGTCTTCCCGTTAATCATCTATTGCTAGAATGGGCACCACCTCTGCTTTGCTGATGACATTGTTCTAATAACATCAAACATTAGCCAAGCAGCACAAATGCTGGCTGACTTTGACCGAGAATGTGGAAAGATAGGTCTACAGCTGAATCTCAGCAAAACTATGTTCATGACAAACAAACTAGTTCCAGAAGCCCCATTCACTCTCAATGGAACAAACATCTCTGAATGCAGCAGTTATGTGTACCTAGGTTGAGAAGTCAACATGATGAATGATGTAAAACCTGAGCTGCACAGGAGAAAGAGAGCGGCATGGATTGCTTTCAAGAACATCAAAGAAATAGCTAAAAGGACAAATAACCTCTGAGCACATCTTTTTTTTAAATTAATATTTTATTATACCACCGTGAGATATACAATTACAACGTTGCTCATGTTTGGAGGTTTCGGTCACATAGTGTTCCAGCATCCCGCCCTCAACCAGTGCCCATTTCCCACCACCAGTGTACCCCCCATTCCCTCCCCCTCCCATAGCCTGCCTCCATGGCAGGTTCTCTATTTCTTTTCTCTCTCCCTCTCTCTCTTTCCTTCTCTTACATATTGTAGGCTGCAACACATACACTTAGGAGGCCATCATGAGCATTTTTTGCCTGTATTTAATGCTCAGTTCTAGGTTGGCATTAGCCCTTTCAACATTTATTCGCACAGGATCCCTTCTCTGTCTTTCCTAACCTCTACTCCCACACGTTTATGGTAATTTCCACATTTGGTAAGATATCCTGATCCACATTTCTCCTGGCATTGGATATTGGTATCATAATATGTATATATGTATTTATGCCATGCAAATAAATGCAGTCATTCTATATCTCCCTCTTTCCTTCTGACTAATTTCACTCAACATGATCCTTTCTATGTCCATCCATTTATAGGCAAATTTCATAACTTCATTTTTCCTAACAGCTGCATAGTATTGCATTGTGTAGATGTACCACAGTTTCTTTATCCAGTCATCAGTTCTCGGGCATACTGGTTGTTTCCAGGTTCTGGCTATTGTGCTGCTATGAAGATAAAAGTGCAGATGGTGTTTCCACTGTGTGTTTTTGGCTTCCCAGGGTATATTCCCAGGAGTGGTATGGCTGGGTCAAAAGGGAGCTCAATTTCTAGTCTTTGGAGGAATGTCCATATTGTTTTCCAGAAAGGTTGTACAAGTCGACATTCCCACCAACATGCACCATTCTCCCAGCTTTAACGTACACCTCAGAGACCTAGGCCCTACTTAAGGAAGGTGAAAACACTATTCGGATCTCCCAAAGAGGAATTGAAAGAGCTATGCTTCTAGTATCACGCCTCACTCCAGTCTAATGCTCTCCCAACTGAGCTATTTCAGCCACCTTCACACCTCACTTAAGTGAGAGAAGGAATCTGGAGTTCCAACTTCCGTTGATGATCCAGAGTCAGGGACGCTGTCCATCCAAGGTGACGCAAAACCAGATGGACTGGACATGCAATGCAATTTGGAGACAACCACTGGACTACAGTCATTACCGACTGGATCCCACGGGATGTCAAAAAATCATGTGGCTGTCCACCTACAAGATCACTATCACTGTCTTCCCGTTAATCATCTATTGCTAGAATGGGCACCAGTAATATCTCCATATGTCCTGTCTCATGCTAGTAGAACCCAAAGGCATCAGCTTGCTCCAGGAACATAGAGAGCCTCAAACAATTATATTAGGTCACGGGAATGACCAAATATAATTGTAACTGGTACTTGGCATGTCAAATACTAGACGAGCAGCTTGCCAGGCTTGCCATGTGGGTGGCATACTCTTGTAGTCACCTCTAAATAAAGCATTTATTGATGAACCGCGGGGCCGCTAGCGCCATGCGAGCCAGGCTGTGATAGTCTGGTCTACGGGGTGGAGTTGTGATGAGAGGGAAGTCCAGATGTGGAAAATGGTGGGCCCATGAAGTAGGGGAGGGTCGTCTGGCTTTTTGTGAGGCTCTGCTGGAGTGGCAGGCCAGGGCTAGAACCAGCCATGCCTCCTGGGCACCTCACGAGCAGCTGGGCACAGGGAGAGCAAGTAGCAGCTCTGCCCCATGTCTGCTAGTCTCTGGTTCAGCATACCTGGGCCAGATTGAAAAAAAAATGCTGCAGGGTGACTGTCGATGATCCGGGCTGTGATAGTCTGGTCTGCTGGGTGGAGTTGTGATGAGAGGGAAGTCCGGATGTGGAAAATGGCGGGCCCCATGGAGTAGGGGAGGGTGGTCTGGCTTGTTGTGAGGCTCTGCTGGGGTGGCAGGCCAGGGCTAGAACCTGCCATGCCTCCCGGGCGCCTCACAAGCAGCTGGGCACAGGGAGAGCAAGCAGCAGCTCTGCCCCATGTCTGAGAGTCTCTGGTTCAGCATACCTGGGCCGGATAAGATGTCTGAATTATAGTCTGACCTACAAGATGGTCAGACTTATTCGTCAAGATGGTTTAAGGCTCTTTGTATTCCTCAAGCAGGCAGATGCCATTGAGCTACACTGGCATGTGATAGGGTCAATGGAAACGTTACTGGCACACACTAAAGCAAATTGACGAATAACAAATTGTCAAGTGATCAAATTACAAAGTCCCTTAGTACATTCCACAATCACTAAGCGTCATTTGTAACCAGTGTTATTCTAGTACCCTTTCAATGCCTGTACAAGTGATGCCGGTGGGGCTCCCCACTTATGTGAAATGGAGAGAAGAGAGGCAGTGGCCTCATGGAGGGAATCTGCCTCTATCTGCCTCTACCTCACCTCTGGGGAACAGCTAAGGAAATCTAGGACTAAGAGCCTTGGAAAAGAAAAGAATTTCAGGAGACCAGCAGTGAAGAGAGAGAGAGAGCTTGAAAGATAACACAGAGCTCTCTAGGAAGAAGATAATGAAAGGGTGGGAGACAGACACAGAGATAGAGACAGACAGAGACAGAGAGACAGAGAGAGACACAGAGAGACACAGAGAGAGACACAGAGAGCTAGAGAGTCAGAGACAGAGACAGAGAGACAGACAGAGAGAGAGAGAGATGCTCAAGAGAGAACTTAGCTTCTCCATAGTGGAGAAAGAGCCTCAGTACACGGCAGCATTAGGTATGAAGGAATGAAAGTCCCTCTCAAGAGGGGAGATGCAGGTAGCACGTGTGTGCAGCACTACTTGCACTCAAAAGCAACACTTGGTGATTTAGACAGGCAGATGGACAGGAACGGGTCCCATAGCAATGGAAATTCCTGGGGGAAATAATATGACTAGCCCTAAGGCTGTCCAGAACCACCTTGTGGATGCAGAAACCGAGAGCTGATAAGATCTTCATCGGCAACACACCCTGAGAAACTGCACTCCTCCCTGAAGAAGGATCTGAAGGAAATTCTTCAAGTCTGAGTCTCCAGCTCCAGAAAGTAGGTGGCGGGGTATCAGCTTCCGTGCCAAGAATACCAAGCAGATGTCACGTGTGGCTTGACAGCCAGCAGGTGGGTCTGGCTGGACTCGAGGCCCATGCTGTGCCGGGCTCACCGCAGACGTTACCAGTTCTAGCCTTCCCGGGCAATCCAGGTGGCAGAGGTAGATTGGGAAGAGGTGACCATCTCTGTCCTCTCCACCTCACATAACCCACCCGTGGCAGCCCACCTACTTCACAGCAGCACACGCGCATGCTTCTTTTGATCAAGCTGTCTTTTATTGGTTCTTTTTCCTAAGCTGCCCCAAGTGCAGCTTCTAGGAGACCGTCCATTGCTAGGGTGATTACCAAGGGGAGTAGTTGACGATCTCTAATATTCCTTTCCTGAACTTTGTTCCTACTAGATCTTCTCTCAGAGGGGATCTGAGAGACCCCAGCCATCTCTGGGTCTGTGCTAAAGCCAGGTAAAATCTTATCAGGCCTTAGCTCCTGTTAGGAACCAATTCTTATCACCACCCAAAGTCAAGAGCCGGAACACACACAGATTTGGTTAAAAGAAATCATTTATTGAGGCAAAATTCAGCGTTGAGGGTTCACAAGCTGGGACCGCTCCCTGGCTTCCAGAACCAGGCTAAAGGCATAACTTTTATATTTTTTTGTAACAATAAGCAGTTGGTTAAAAGACAGGATTTATATCCTTTCTACCTAAGCCAGAGCAAGCAAGACAGGGTACAGAAGTGGAACCTCCAATCATGCTGAAAAAAGTGGGCGTAGTACAATTTTCATTCCAGTAATTTCCCAGCCCTAGTTAGACATTACTTACATGTGTTTTGATTCCCTAAGTTTTTTCTTTTCCAATAACTCGAGCCCATGCATTCCTTAACCCTTTCCCTTCCTTCCAACACCTACACTTGTCCTCCTACACAACTTGCTTCCCTTCACAGTCCTATTTTCACAAGGTGGGTCCTGATAGCCTATGCTGGTTGATTTTACTGTCACCCAAGAATGCTTGGCTATGGGGGTGGGGTGGGGGACTTCCCATCTCCCTGAATGCCTGTTTCACCTGCGGCATCTGTTAGCTCTACTTAGTCCATTATATATATTATATATAATATACATGTATATATATCACAGAAAATTTTATTAAACTTTAACCACATTCTGCTCCTCCTAGAATTAAAAAAAATCAAAATCTTTAGTAAAGTCTGCAAAAAGTGACATGAAATGGCTTCTGACAACTCCTCAAACCTCTTTTCCCTGTGTCATTCCTTACCATTCCACACGAATGCAAAATAGCTTTCCCTGGCCTGAATATTCCTTTCACTGTCATCTTGGCTCAAGCCTGGTTTTTAGTCTCTCAAGTGTTACTTCCTCAGGGAAATATGCCTTCTCCGAATAAATTAGTGAACCTATTTCTGCCCCCTGCTTAATTTTGTTTATTAGTACTGTTACCAAACACACAAATATACATATGGATATATCTGTTGCAGGCAGATAGGCAACGGGCTTTTAGGGAATAATAAGACTTAAAATGAAATGCCAAGGCTAAAGCTGCCCAAAGGCAGAGACCATATCCCTTTGAGAAGCAAATAATGATCTCAGTTATCTGAGGTAATACCCAAAAGAGAGAATGAGTTCCCACCCAGAGGAGTGGACCTTTCAGGAAAGGAAAAGCAAAGGGAGAATCTGAAGTACCTGGTAAGAATATCAAATGACCACCAACAGTCCATGTTTTTCCCACACCCTCAGTTTATTATTACATAGGTTCAGAACTCCAGGCCAGGACAATTTGAATAATATCTCCCAAGAGCTGTTGGAGGCTTTTTCTGTGTTCCCAATTGAACACTTACTTCTGTCTCCTCTTCTTCCCCTCTGGAGAAACACTTGTTCTTTCTTAAAGCCCAAGTTCTCTCTCTTTCTGTTCTTATACATTGTAGTAGAAATTAGCAAATGAATAGACAATCTGAACACAAGTACTAATGAGTGTGGGGTCTTCCAGAGAGATTCAATAAGCAATTATGTATAGCCAAGATCATTTAGGCTAATAAACACAGATCAACTCATTTTACTTAACTACTTACCTTATCTTCCTCTTTTTTTGTTTGGGTTTTTGTTTTAAGGGTTACATGTGGAGGGGCTCAGAGGACACGCCTAGTTTGGTGCTTAGGGCCCTGTAAAGACAGGAATGAACCCAGGGCTCCAGCATGGAAAGCAAGTGCTCCAACCCCTTTGAGCTAACTCCCTGGCCCACCTCATCTTTTCTTCCATCCCATGAATATCCCTATTTTTATCCTTCCTTTGGATAGTCCACCTAATCTATGTATCCTGAATGCAGCTCTTTTATCCCAAACAAGTACACACTCTGTATGACCTCCAGATTGTGTGTTTGTGTGTGTTCATACTGTATTTGTGTATACAATCAGAGTGCAAGATTTTTAAGTTATAATGAAACTCTAAGTTCCAATAATCAAACTTGTAAGTTTGATATAAGGGAAAGGCTTAGATTTGTTGACAATTCTAATTTGCTCAGGACCTAGACAATGTGTGGAATGCAATTTGGTTAACTAAATAAATTTTAAATAAAATAAATGATACTAAATGATAACACTAATTAATAAATAATACTAAATAATAGAATAGACCTAACTAAAAAGGATATAAACTTGATAAGAGTTTACATGAGTGATATGTAATATAGAAAAATAAAGCTCAAGGCAAAATATAAATGAGTATTTTTCAAGCCCAGATACCAAGTTGAAGAGTGTAAAAGAATTTATATAGTGAATATGTGACTAAATGAGAACATATCAGTTTGATCTGACTAGAAAGTTTCAGAACTAAAGCTCTCAAAGACACCCAAGGAGTAGATTCCTTGAGCTGAGACTGACATATATCAGCTGCCTACAATGTCTCTATCTACTCTTCCCAGTAGCAGGAAGAGAAAGTAAAGGAACATTGTCTACTATCCCATAAGATTACTTCTAATTCTAGTACTGTCTGAATTTATAAAACTGTTGAAAGCATAATAAGAAAATACTAACCATATTGGTAGTATGTGTTCATCAAATTTAGCCATTAAGGCAAGATCTCTGACATTTTTCACCCTTGGATTTAACAGGGACTAGCACAATAATCCAGCAAGTAGGGCACTAACCTTGCATGTGACAGTGCCCAGGATTCATCCTGGGTACCACATATGGTCTCACAAGTCAGTCAGGAGTGCTCTCTGAGAGCAGATCAGAAGTATACCCTGAGCACTGTCAGGTATGACCCCAAGACCAAAAACAACAACAAAACATCCCTGATTAAACAGTTGACAATAAATAGGCTTCAAACCCTAAAATAATAATGTATAATAAAATTTGCTAAAAAATGGTAAAACTATATTGATACCTTTAGTTTTTTCAGAAAAGAAGCTAAAAATAATTCAGCAACACATATTTGAATTATTCTTTGCCAGAAGTACTACCTTACCTTATATATGTTGAGGAGGAGGAAAATAGCTGAGAACCACAGGAAAATAGTGCCTTTACTCTTGACTGATGGTTTCTGCAGAAAAAAAAAAAAGCACAAATAAGTACTTCAAATGCACAAAATCATCAAGATACCCACCCCAGAACTACGATTATAAATGTTCCTCTGAAAATCATCCACAGTTGTTAGCTATATTCTTAGTCTACATGCTTCAATTACATGTTTTTCTTATACTCAATGTAACCATTGTTTCTACCATAATTTGAATCTCTATAGTCACATAAAAATAAAATGTGTGCTTAAAATACTCATAAAATACCTCTTATTTTACTTGAAAAAAATTCATAATTTCTTTCTCTAAGCCCTCTACTAAAAATATTATTCTCTGAGAGACTCAACCTTAAATATAAATTTATAAATAAATGACTTGCCATTAGTTTCAAATACAAAAGACTATCTAGTAAAAGTGAATCTTCCGATAATTATTTTTTTAATTCCAATTATGGTCTGTTTTCTGATTTGCTGCTTACCTAAATGATGGGAAAGTTGTGGTATGCAGTTAGCTATATGTGATAAGGAAATAAAAAGCTTTGGTGATAATGAGTAATTTTATGGATTTAAGAAATGGTTTAAATTATGCTCCTATTATGATCTTTTAATTTTTTTTAACTCAGTACTGCAAGCAATCACTTGCAATTTTTGATACTCTATGGAAAATCTTAAAAATATTTTAAATTAAAAAAAAAACACAACTATTCAAGGAACCAGAAAAAAAAAACTCAGGGAGTAAGGTGCTAGCCTTGCATACAACTGATACCAGTTTGGTCCCAGGCATGGCAAAAACTCTTCTGGGCAGAGCCAGCTGTCTGCAAAAAGCCTGAAATAGCCCATGAGCACCTCCTGGATGTCCCCCCCAGAAAAAGAAAAGATAAAACATTCAAATATAATTAAGACAAGTATTAGTAATTAGGAAGTCTATATGCTGATGATGTCAACAAAGTTCCTGCTTGCTGGCTTCCCAAAAAGCCTCATTTTAAACTCTTTTGAATACACTTTGCTTTTGAAAATATCTTTATATCTAGTCTCTGGTTTGCAACTACACTAATATAATCACTTGAACAGAATGTGGCATTGACACCAACAAAATACATATTAACTTGGCTGCATTAAATGAGACTTTAAAATTCAAGGATTAACCCACTGCTACTACTTATAAGCACAGTATGTATTGTTAATTTGCTGTCACCTTGAAAACTACAAAATAAATATTAACAAAATAGCCCTCATGAAAGAAGTCAGGTTGAGAGAAAAAATTTGGGTTTAGGAAATAGTCCAAAAGAAGGCAAATAAAAAGTACCTGAGCAGAACTCTGAGCATTCTAGTTATACTGTGAGTAGGGTGGCCAGACAAAACACCCCTAATGTGTTGGAACATTGACTGAACCCCAATCATGAATTACTTTGTAACTATCTCATGGTGATTCAATTTTTAAATAAATTAGTAAAGTTTGAGAAATTAATGCAATTTGAGTATCACTTGTATCACTTATCTTCCCTTTGTTCATCAATTTGCTTCGGGCGGGCACCAGTAACATCTCCATTCATTGGGAATGAGGTCCATTATTGTTACTGTTTTGGTAATTTATTTAATATTAGTTTTTCTGAAACTCACGTTTTAACTTATGTTTAAAAGTAGCATTATTATTAACTATACTACTATTTTGTAATATTATTTAATATGCTTGGCAACCATGTCCTAAGGATGAAATATTTTGAGATAAATGGTTTGAGAAAATAAATATTATTCATTTTATTCTTGTCTTTGAATTTATTTATTTTCACCTCAACAACTAAGTGGGGGTGGGGAGAGTTTGCACAATTTTCCTTTGCCCACAGAGATGTTTCTCTTTCCTCTGCTGAATATAAATCCGGAAGTTATTAGACTATTTGTATATAAACTCCTCCAGGGTACACAGTATGTGCAATGTATTATACCAGGAATTCAGTTTGATATATAAAGTATGTGAGAAAATCATTTCATTTGCTAAATTTATATGCTTGTGGTACAGGCAGGGTGAACATGTTAAGTAGCTATGATATAGCACAGAACATGTTACAAAAAAAGAAAATTGAAATCATTACAGATTTTTAGGGAAAGAAAAATAATATTTCCACTTTGTGATTATTAAAGGTCAAAAACTATATTAAGGCATAAGATGTGACTTATATTTTCTGTCACTATTGTGCAACAGAGCTTCGCCTCCCTGATCATATGAGCCAATAATTTACAATAAATATGTTGTGGATGAATTATAGGTATAAATATATATGAATGTGATACATATCTATTTGAATTCCTGAAAGAGAAAAAAGGGTAGATCAAGAAAAAGTATAATTACATGCACAGAAAATAATATGAAACCAAAGGCATGTGGTTTGGAAAGTAAATACCATTAAACAGTTACATGGTAATGCAATATAATTGAGTAAGAAAATTAAGTAAGAAAAATTGAGTAAGAAAATTAAGATTGCATATCATATTCTTTAGAAAAACAACTGAAAGTAAAAAAGAACTAGAATTATAGCCAAGATCTAATAGAGGAGATTTCTCAAAAGAATGCCAAGAAAACAGGAATAAAAAGACAAATAAAAATGGTTTAGGTGGTGGATCCCTACTTTTTATATTCATAGCAGCATTATTCACAATAGCCAGAATCTGGAAACAACCGGAGTACCCGAAAATTAATGACTGGATAAAGAAACTTTGGTACATCTACACAATGGAATACTATGCTGCCATTAGGATAAATGAAGTTATGAAATTTGCCTATAAATGGATGAACATGGAGAGGATCATGTTGAGTGAAATTAGCCAGAAGGAGAGAGACAGATATAGAATGACTGCATTTATTTGCATGACATAAATATGTATATACATATATACATATTATGATGCTAATATCCAAGGTCAGGTGAAATGTGGATCTGGAGGTCTTGCCAAGGGTGGAAACTACCACAAATGTGTGGGAGCAGAGGTTAGTTAAGACAGAGAAAGGAACAGTGGACCAATGATTGTCGAAAGTCTATTACAATCCACAACATGTAAGAGAGAGAAGAGAGAAAGAGAGAGAGAAAGAGAGAGAAAGAGATGGAGAACCGCCACGGAGGCAGGCTAGGGGAGAGGAGAGAGGGCATGGGGACATTGGTGGTGGAAGGTGGGAACTGGTGGAGGGATGGGTGCTGGAACACTGTGTGACCGAAATCCAAATTTTAAAAAACTGGTTTAAATATCAAACATAAAAGAAAAGTATAAGCTAAAATCTAAATCTATTAATATTTATATAAAATTCAAATAGACTCAGTACTTTGTTTTATAATATTTCTGGTTTTTTTATGTAGTGTTGGTTTACAAGACTCCATTTGTTTCAGGGGTTTGATTTCAGACCACTTCAAATATTAGTAAAAATCCATACTCAACACCAAAGTATCACTATACCTTACCTGTAGACTATTGACCCTTTACCTTTGATTGCCTTTCTCTCTCCCCTTACTAGTAACCCTGTTTGTGTCGAATTTAATCCAGTAATTTGAAAACTAATTCAAATTAATTAACATAATGAAAATATTGCAAAAGTGTTTTATCACTTGTATTATTTGTCTTCCCGTTGTTTGTGGATTTGCTCGAGTGGGCATCAGTAACGTCTCCATTCATTGGGAATGAGGTCCATTATTATTACTGTTTTTGGCATATTGAATATACCACGGTTAGTTTGCCATGCTCTGCCATGGCTCTGGGTTCACCCAGGGGACCCAGTCTTTTTCTATTAGATATCAACCATACAGGGCCCACAGGGCATAGCCCTGGGTGTGGACAAGCCTGTCTCCTGTCTGCCACCTGCCTAGAGGTGTTGCAGGTGTGCCTGCAGTGCCCAGCTGCATTGGCCAACTACTCAAAGAAATAAAATGAATCCAAATTTGATACAGTCCCACGTTCTAGAATGTGTGTAAAATCTGTTAATGTCAAGAGAAAGGTAAAAAAAAAGAAACATTATTAAATTTCCACTAATTTATGTTTGTGTGTGTGCATATATACACTCATATATATATACACAAATATATATATTTGTATACACATACATATATATTTGTATATACATACATATATACACATATTGTATATGTGTATATATACACATCTATATCTACACATATACATGTCTGTATATGTGCATATACGTGCATATGTGTATATATACATACTCATATATGTTTATGTGTATTCGGTGCATGGGGAGCCCACATATGGCTTAAATATTATAAAAAGCGTTTATAATATTTACAAAAATGACCAAAATTTCCTTGATTCTAACAATGAAATGTGACCCTAAAGGTAAAATAAATACTAGCAAATATCTTATCACTTATCTTGTCTATCCAAAATGCCCTGTTGTAAAATACAAATAACAGTCCTTCACCTAACAAAAGAAAAACCAAAAAAATCAATTTCACAAGCCATAATTATTGCAAAGTTGAAATAAACTCATTTGCAACTGAGTTTTAAAAATGAAACTCCTGATGTTCAATAATAAAAAGCAAAGACAAGCGGCTACAAAAAGTTTAATATATTTAACCAGCTATAGTTAATATTTGGTATGATGTTTAAAACTTTTTAATGGTATCTTTGAGTTTTACTTAATAATGCCTTTTGAACACAAATGACACCAGTGCTTGAATGAAAAGATTTTATAAGCACAATTTAAGGTACTAATTTAATACAGATATTGAAAAATTGGATAACTGGTTAGAGGTTTTCATTAAACCTAAATGGGTTTAGCATAATAATAGGAGTTCAGTATGTAAGACTGAAGTTTCCAAACAGCTATCACTTTTGACTCTGAGTGGCAAATACATGTATCATTGGGTAAGTATAATTGCTTCAACTGTTGCTATTTGTAAGTTAAAGACTGAAAAGTGGAATTCCCAAATTAAATGTCTAGTATTAATAATCAAGAGTAGAAATTTAATTTAGGTTTACTATTATAAGACACATTTTATGTGTTATTTTGCTACTGTATCTCAGAAAATATGTCTTCCAATTAATTGAACTTTAGACTGCAGCTCGTGTCTAATATATGCAAATAGCCGGTGAGCTTGAATTTATACTGTCAAAATAGTTTTTCTCTTCCTAAGTATGGGCTGAGGTCATAAATGAGAGCAAATAATTATCATGTTTCTTACTGCTGAAGCATGAATGATTTTGAGAAAATAGCATTTCAGCATAATCTCTTTAAATATGGACATTTTTTATTTGTTTCTACTCCCTCATGTTTGAGGGTAAGATCTGAACAATTAGTCTTAATCTTAGTGTTCTATTTCTACTGTAGGCAGAATTAGAGGAAGATTCATACATGATCCACTGCATGTAGATATCATATTTATTGACATGTTAAAATATTCTTAACGACTTGGAATTAAATTCATTGTATGTAGGTTAAAAAACACATTTTTCTCAATAAAATTCATGTTCCATTAAAATATATATATCACATAATGGTGATTATATTATCGTTTATCATTCTAGCAGTATATATAGCTAAGTGATTTAACTACATTTTTACCTAATAACACAAAACACTAGGCATGTTCTTCTCCCCAGAGCAGAAACTTCATATCTATTTAATTATCAATTTGGTTTAGTATTACTGTTATGAGAGGCAAATTGCATTGCAAATTCAAAATAATTCAGTTATTTATTTCTTCAAAATCTTCTGTAACAGAACTAGCTCTTTACTAGTGTGGAATTCCTATTGCATGCGTTTTTTCCACCCAAGTCTACAATTTCAATACAGTAAGCAGGACAGCCCTTGTGAGCAAAAATCATATGATTTCAACCTGTTAACATTTCTGGCTTCATCATCACTTGTCACTTGTCTTCCGTTGTTCATCAATTTGCTCAAGCAGGCACCGTAATGTCTTCATTGGTTGGGAATGAGGTCCATTATTGTTACTGTTTTTGGCATATCGAATACACCACAGATAGCTTGCCAAGCTCTGCCGTGTCTCTGGGTTCATCCCAGGGCCCAGTGGACCCAGTCTTTTTGTCAGACTATCCAACTATCCAGAGGCCATGGAGCAGAGCCTTGGGTATAGAAAAGCCTGTCTCCTGCCTGCCACCTGCCGACACAGCTGGGCAGTGCAGCCACACCTACAACACCTCGAGGGGCAGGGGCTTCATCATATTTATTTTTATTTTGCCAACCAAGGCAGGTTACTTTCTAAAGGATGGTAGAAATTATATATGATAGGCCAAGCTCAACTAAACAAACCATACAGATTTCTTAACAACAGAGTAAGGACACATTAGCTATTAAGTGAGAAAAGAAATTAATCTTTACTTATATAATTTGATCACTTGACATCCCGTTATTTGTCGATTTGCTTCAGTGGGCGCGAAATATTTCCATTTGACCCTATCACGTGCCAGTGTAGCCCAATGGCATCTGGTTGCTTCAGGGATACAAAGAGCCTCAAACTGTTCATTCTTGAAAAAGGTTTTGGTGAAAGGTCTTGAAAAAAAGTTCTGACCATCCTGTAGGTGGGTGGCCACGTTATCTTTGACATCCATGGAATCCAGTCGGTAACGGCTCTCATCAATATTTTTGGTGCTTGTTAACTTTAAGCTGATATTATCTGATATTATCTCGTAATCTCAATATTAATCATTTTCATTGAGATTCTTCCTTGAAAATCTTATATATAAATCTCTTATAAAGAGATTATATATAGTCTCTTATATATAAGATATATATATATTTATCTATTATTATAGATAATATATATTATCTCATATAATATATATATATATATATATAAATGAGATCTGCCATCCCTCCCGGGCACCCTCGTGAGTGGCTGGGCACAGGGAAGAGTCAGTAGCAGGTCTGCCCCATGTTCTGTGAGTCTCATATATATATATATATACCTATATTGTATAGGTAAAAAATAAAGTAAAAATCCATACTTTATGGGGCAGACCTGCTACTGACTCTCCCTGTGCCCAACCATCACGAGTCTCCGGAAGATCTTAGATTCTAGCCCTGACCAGCCACCCCAGCAGAGCCTTGCAACAAGCCAGACAACCCCCACTCCATGAGGGCCTCCATTTTCACCATCTGTACTTCCTCTCGTCAGAACTCCACCCAGCAGACGAGCCTATCACAGCCCGCTAATCGGGATCCAACCTGCAGCAGTCTTTTTAAATCCGGCAGGTATGCTGATCCAGAGACTCACAGACATGGGGCAGAGCTGCAACTGGCTCCCCTGTGCCCAGCCACTCACAAGGTCCCCAGGAGGGATGTTGGTTTCTAGCCCTTGCCCGCCACCCCTAGCAGAGCCTCCTCAACAAGCCAGACTGACCCCATTCCATGAGGGCCTCCATTTTCCACATCCAAACTTCCCTCTTGTCAGAATTCCACCCAGGAGACCAGCCTATCCACAGCCCGGCTCAGCAAGCCACTTGCGGCCACGTGGTTCATCAATAAATGCTGGATTTAGAGATGACTACAAGAGTATGCTACCCGCATGGCAGAGCCTGGCAAGGTACCTGTCTTATTTGATATGCCAAATACCGGTAACAATTTTAGACCTCATTCCCATGACCTGATGGGAATGGTTTGAGGATCTTTATGTTCCGAGCAAGCAGTTGCCCTTAGGCTCTACTAGCATGAGACAGGACATATGGAGATGTTATTGGTGCCTGCTCAAGCCAATCGGTGATGAACGGGAAGACAGTGATACAGTGCGATATATATATATGTATATAAATATATACATATAGCTGTAGTGATTAGGCAGTAATAAAAATTAGTATTACAAATGCTAATGAATAGGGGTTGGAGCCACAGTACAGCAGGTAGGATGTTTGTTTACCTTGCACACAGTCAACCAAGGTTCAATCTCCGGCATCCCATATGGTCCCCAAGCACTACCAGGAGTAATTCCTAAGCACAGAGCCAGGAGTAACCCCTGAGCATTGCCAGTTATAGTCCCAAAAGCAAAAACTAAATAAAATAAAAATACAAAATGTTAAAAAATATTATAATAGATTACATTTCACTCCAACAAATATTTGGTATAATGTTCTAAATCAATACATTGTGATTAACCAAGTCGTAGCTCCTGGGAGAGAAGGTAAAAAATCAGTGTTTGTAGTAAAAATATTTCACCTTTCTTCCCATAAATTATATTTTATATATCTTATTCTTTACATAAGAACATAGTCATTACTACTGTTATTGTTTTGTTTGAATAGTACAAGTTTGAATTTTGCACATATTTAGCTTAATGCAAAACATTTTTCTATTTCTATCTGTACTATTTTACTTCTGAGATTCCCTAAATATTTTGGTCATTCAAATCTGCTAGTAATGAGTTCTCATGCTTTGTTGGTCTGAAGAATCATTAATCATTATTTTTACATTTTTAGAAGATTCTATTGTGTACTGTAAAATTCATGTAGATGTGTTTTTCTAGCTTATTATGATCCGATTTTGTTGATTTCTGGAGTCCATCGTACCATGGAGTTATTATACCTCAAGTTTCAAAGATAAGATGGTTTATACATTTGTTCTTTTAAGGATTTTCTTTCACCTTAGTCCTCAAAGTTTTTCTATCATATGCCCAGATTATAGTTCTTTGTATTTATTCAGTGTTTCTCTGAGTATTTCTTTTGTTCTTCCTTTATCCAAACATTTATTCTACCACATTTTTTCCTTGAGTCACTATACATATTGTTCATAATGTCTTTGACTTTATTCTCTTTCAAGTATTTAATTTGGATACTTTTGAATATTGTCTTCAGATGTTTCTAATCTTTTATATGAAGAATTCTTATTTCTAACCTTAAAATGTCAGTTTATAAAATTTCTATGTATAAATTAGAAAATGTATAGAAACATTTTTCTAATTTTTCATTTTTCACCCATTACCTATTTTCTTCAACTGTTCTTTAACTAATTCTAACTAGAAAAATCTGTGAATCTCTTTCTGTTATGTATTTTTCCTTCTGATAATATTGCCCTTCATCATAACATACCTAGTCTTAGTGTGATAGTACAAACTGTGACAAAATGAGTTGATTGTAGATAATAGCAGCTTCATACCAAGTCCTTATTTTCAAAACTCTTAGCTAATAGATGTGAATAAGGTAGCTACCATTTCAATCTAGTTAAGGACTGAGCTAAGTAGGATCAGATTTCAGGTTTGTTAAGACTGTCCTAAATTTCACTCACTCTTAAAGTGAATCTTTCAGCAGTTTTATCTGTGATTTGGTGTTTACAAGTATCCTCTACCTAGTGAATCGTGATCAGTATTCCAATGTAGCAGGAGTAATAGTAGAACAGACCATTGGCTCATACTAGCTATTGTAAGAAATTTGACTTTCACAACTCCGAATAGGAAAACAATGGAGCTTTTCTGCAAAGAAATAGCATGAAAATAACTTATGGTTTAGGCTTATTATCTGTGGGGGTAAGGGTCATGGCAGAGAGTACAAGAAAGCCAGGATAGGAGGGAAAGGATATGTATGTGGCTTAGGAATAACTTGTATATGTGACCCAACTGAGCAAAATACCCAACTTTAAGTCATGTTTAAATGGGTCACTTAGCTGTTGTCACTCAGAGCATACAATAGAGATAAGTGAAATAAGGACGTTTTGAAATTATTTCAAAATCTGTGAAATATCCTCTATATATGGTGGCTATGAAAAAGTAATCAGATGTTATAAAGTGAAATATCAGTGAACAGAAATTTCTAATAATAGAATGTGTAATAAAATGAATCAAGTATATATCCACATTTAGGGAGGGAAAGCAATTGGAAGAATTAAGTGCTAAATGACTTTCATAGAGTTATGGAACTTGGGTGGAGTTGGGGAATCACATTTTACTTGAGGATTTATTAACTGAATGCAGATAGATGCTACACACTGCCATTCAGGAAAAAGATCAAGATAGAAAGACTTGTGAGTGGTATTTAAGTTGACAACTTAAGCTGACATAAGTGGAACCAGACCAGCCCCTTAAGTGCAGAGAATAAAATTGAGAATCCTTACCACAAGATATTTTCATCTCCGTTTCTGTCATCATTTTAAGGCCATGTTTTTGTAAGAGCTGAAAACTGCCTAAAGTCCACTAAACAGAATGTTGGTTTTGTAAGAAATAAATATCTTATCAGTACTCAAAATAAAAAAAAAATTGAAGCTTTTAACACGTTTTTTAAATGCCAGTAAAGACTCAGTCTGCCAAACTGATGTAGAAGAGCTCAGGACCTCCAGGCTCCTCTCTAGGAAGATAACTGGACTTTGTGACTATGGCACATTCTCTCACTGTAAGATTCATGAATTCATTTTCATCATTTTCTCTGTTTTTTTCCACTATCACATCATTTCTTACCATCTAAACTTTTCATGTATATTTTATGGCTGTATAATGTAATAAAGCATTATGACATAATTTTATTTATTTTTATAAATTTTTTACTTTTACAGTTACAAAGATATACAATTAAAAAGTTCATATTTGGAGTTTTGGTCATACAGTATGACATAATTTTAAATTGTGTAGAAAATATGCTTCAAAAATAGAAACTGAGGTCAAAAACTGGAAAATAAACTACTATATTCCTTGCCGTAATTGGGAGGCAGATATCTAGAGAGCAGCCGAGTGTGCTATTAAATGATTTTGACAGCAATGTTAAGTAGGTTGGTGATATTTGATTTGTTTTCAACTGACCAGAGCTGACATTTAGAGAAGGGGAGAAATGTAAGATACATCTGCAAACATTTCAAAATGTCAGTTTCCTCACTTCATATAAGTTGGTGTTAGAGAGAATAAAGTGATTTGTTTAGGAAAATCCAACTCTAAGAGATTAAATATATTTTGACATATGTCTAGATCTCTCATACTACTTAACTATGGTGTTTATTTTGAAAACAAAAAATTAATGCTTGTTTTGAATTAAAGCATTTCTATCATTACTCGACATGCAAGGTCCTGATAAATGATAAGCATCAAGAGAGTCAAGATCATATTAAAAATTAATCCATGTATGGGGCGGGGCGATAGCCCAACTGGTAGAGATTTGCCTTGCATACAGCTGGCCTGTGCCGGCAGGGTTCAATCCCCAGCATCCCATATGGTCCCGAGCATAGCCAGGAGTAATTCCTGGGTGCAGAGCCAGGGGTAACCCCTGAGCATCGCGGGTGTGACCCAAAGCAAAAAAAAAAAATTAATCCATGTAGGGCGGGCTTTCGCCCAGTGGGTAGGGCATTTGCCTTGCATGTGGCGGTCTGTGACAGCCTGGGTTCAATCCCGGCATCCCATATGGTCCCTAGGCACCGCCAGGAGTAATTCCTGGGTGCAGAGCCAGGAGTAACCTCTGAGCGCCGCCAGGTGTGACCCAAAAAGCAAAAAATAATAATAATAATAATCCATGTATAATTTTGAAATATATCTCTAATTTATTACTACTACTTTTAAAAGAAAATTCTTTCTGTTTGAGTAAAGTCTAGTTTGTCTTTTAAACTAAGAAAAAGTAATAAATGTGTTTAGAAGTAATACAAAATAATTTTATTTTCAAGGAATTATTTTTATCATAAAGTGCAAAGAATAGAATATTGTGAAGCCAGCCTAGTGTTTCCCAGGTCCAGTCACCACTGTTGGCAATACTTTTGCCTATTGTGGTATCCGCATGATTCATCAGGTCCATACTAGGTAGAGTTCAGGGAGTCAAGGGGTACTCTTCATCAGAGTTGGCACATGTATAAGGCATGTGCTCCAATACTTCAAGATGGAATCCTTCCACCCCAACCCTGAGAATACTTTCATTTAAAAATATTCAATATTATGAGGCATCCAGGAGCGAAGATGAGTTTTGGTCCCGGCCCACCACCAGGTAGGGCCTCAGAAACAACCAGAGAAGCTCATTCCACCATAATCACAGCCATTTTCAATGCACAAACTCCACAACTCATCAGAGCCCCAACAAGAGAGAAGCAGATTTCAAGTCCGCTCCAGAGTCCCACACAACAAGCAGCCAATTTCAAGCCCAGGTAGGCAGCTCTTAGTGGCGAAAATCACCTGGCATTCATGGAGATGGAGCAGGGGTCCCTCTCCCCTCACATCACGGAGGCCTGAAGAACCGCCCATGGAACTGCCTCCGGGCTGTCGACCATCATGCAGAGATTCAGACACATGGGGAAGAGCAGCCATCCGGTTCTCCCCAGTTGCAGCAAATAGCTGTGTGGTACTTCAAACTAGTGGAACCAATCACATTCTAGAAACTCAGAAAGTAAATTCAAGAACAGAATTTGACCAGATTCTCCCATCACCAACATAAGGAAGAAAATGGATTTATCAATAAACTTTCTATATATGTGCTCAGATACAAGGGGCAGAGCTACCGGCTCTCCCTGTGCTCAGCTGATCATAGAGATGTTCAGGAGGGAAGGTGGGTTCTAGTCATGGCCCTCCATCCCAATAGAGCCTCACAAGAAGCCAGGGGACTCCCCACACAGTGAGGCAGCCATTTTCAACATCCGGACTCCACAGCTTGTCAGAGCTCCATCCAAAGAAAAGATGAGTCTCTCCATGTTATGGTTCATCAGTAAATGCACAAGATGAGAGTCTAGTACTGAGAGTATATCACCCGCACAGCAGAGCCTGGCAAGCTATCTGTGTCATATTTGATATGCCAAAAACCAGTAACAATTATAGGCCTCATTCCTGACCTGAAAGAATGGTTTGAGGCTCTTTGTGCTTCTGATGCGAGCAGATACCCTTGAACTACACTAGCATGTGTCAGGATGTATGGAGATATTTCTGTGCCTACTGGAGCAAATCCACGAACAACTGGAAGACAAGTGATACAAGTGAAGTGAAGTATGTGCTATAATATCCCTCAATCAGTTCCAGCTATTGGAGCAGGCATAGGAATTGGGTCTGGTGAAATGAGGGTCTTGAGTGGTGGGAACACACTAATGGTTGGAGTGGTATTGAAGTATGAAACTTTCTATCAACAGTATCCAAAAACTTTTTACTTTGAAAATCATGGTGTTAAAAGAAAAGTAAAAAAAGAAAATCCCGGTGTTTCAATAAAAAAGGGAAAAATAAAAATATTCAAAATTATAGGGTCAGAATATAATACTGAAGGTAAGATGCCATGCCTAGCATATGCCAAACCTAGGTTTGATTCCTGGAACTGCACAGTCTCTCAGACATCGCCATGTACAACTGAGGGCCCCAGTACTAAAGAGGTAGCCCAGATATCCCCATATTATATCCTTAGGTGCATATATATAAAAATATCTGTCACTGTCACTGTCTTCCCGTTCATTATCAATTTGCTTCGAGCGGGCCCCAGTAACATCTTCATATCACCTGTCCCTACAGAGTAGATCCCAAGGACAGCTGCTTTGCTCAGAGAGATAAAGAGCCTCAATCCATTCAGAATGGGTCTATAATTGTTACTGGTATTTAGCATATCAAATACAACATGAGTAGCACCAGGCTCTGCCATACCAGGTATACTTTGTAGTCATCTCTAAATCCAGCATTTATTGATGAACCGCATGGCGCTTGTGCACGGCTGGGCTGTGATAGGCTGGTGTGCTGGTGGAGTTCTGATGAGAGAAGTAGTATTGTAGTAGGATTGCCTATCAAGTACCTGTTAAGTCAGTAACTAGATTTCCAAAGTTAGTTTCCAGCTGTGAACTCCACAACAGAATATTTTTCCCATAAGTGTGACTTTGACCCTACTACTTCCATTCCTAAATCTGTTGTGCTTTAATAGTGTTGGCAGGTTTCAGGCTGGGGCTTCTCTTGCATGCAGGAAAGCCACTGATGGGGAAGGAAAGCAGTCTATAACTGAGAGAAGGTCAGCAAATGTAATATGAGAGTGGTCAAGTGGAGTTGAGCAAGGCTCAAGGTCAGTGTATATCCACCACCTCCAGTTGATAAGCTTTAGGGCCAGTGGTTGACTGGTGGATGATTGACTGCTCCCTCCCAAGGAAAGGCATGGGCTGATGGAGTTCTAAAGGCCTTTTGCCTTGGAATCGAGCCATGGACTGTAGAGTAGTATATGATGCCCGCAAAAGTTGAGAAAATTACTATATATATAATATATAATATGGAAATATATATAATATATAATATAAAATATATTATATATAATATATGTACACATATATACCTGTCTTCAAATATTTCCAGAATCATATCATTTAAAACCTAATCTACATAGAATATATTTCTCCCCACCTATTTTATTAGTTTTATTATATTTCCCCACCCTATTTCATTAGTTTTCCTCTATACACTAATTTCCCCATACACATTCTCAGTCAAGTAAACCAGAGTGATTTAAAATGCAAGTCCTTAAAACTCCACAACTCTGACTTCTCTGCTAATATTCTCTCAGTCATTCACCTCCTGCTCCCTTGCACTCTTGCTCTCTTCT
>JAJIBD010034683.1:0-14646 GCA_021461705.1 Cryptotis parvus
TTCCTTTATACTTCATTTCCCCCACATACACATTCTCAGTCCAGTAAACCAGAGTGATTTAAAATGCAAGTCCTTAAAACTCCACAACTCTGACTTCTCTTTAATATTCTCTCAGTCATTCACCTCCTGCTCCTTGCCTCTTGCTCTCTTCTATAAACCCTTCTATAAGCTCTGGTACACTTCCACCTCAGTAACTCGCTATTTCTCCCTCACTCTCTGCAAAGCTTGTCACTCTAACTCTCTGCAAAAAGCTTCTTGCAAGTTTTGCCCACATACTATCAAATGGGACATACCCTGACAACCGCCATTCACTTGCTATTTTTCCATAGTATTTATGAAGAATACTGAAATTTACTTCTTTCTTGTGTGTATTTAAAAAATCTGCCCTCCAGAAGATGAGCAAGGAGAGGTAAGAAATCGTGGCTGTTTCATTTACAGAAAAATCCCAAATAGTTAGATCTGTGCTTTCACATAGTAGGTCTCTAGTAAATAATGAATTAAAGTTTAAAGGGATTAAACTTAAAATATAAAAAAGTCTTCTAAAAATGAAAAAAGAACCTACTTGGTATCATTCAGTAATACAAGACATCACCCAACATATTTTTGCCTTTATCTTTGAATCCTAAGCCCCCGTTTCGCCTTTAATTTCCATACATATAAGTGATTTTGCTTTGACTAAAAATTGTTCCACAGGAAAATCACAATAGTAAAAAAAAGAAACACTACAATTGAATTGAGTTTGTTTGAAGAGAGTAGGAATAAGCAGTGTTGAAAAGTAGTATTTTTTTACCAGCACAGTGGGAATACTTTAATGGCTACATAAAATTGTGTATTTGAGCGCTAGCTTTTTTAAATAAAAAAGACCCATTGTCCTCTGATCTCTTTCTTCAAAAGATAAAACAGACTGAACATATTTTTCTTCTTCTAAATGCATATATTTCTTAAGTACTATGATGTTAGGTGGTATAAAATTAATTGGATAGAGTGAAAAATAATTGTCAAGAAAATAAGTTTTATAAAGTCGGCTTGTGATATGAACAAAATATATATAGCTATAAACATATTATTAAGATATTCGCTTCTAAATTAAAATAGCAAAATAAAAGTGATATATCAGAACAGGGTAAACACAGCAGCAGTTGTATTTTCTGGAAGAAAGTATTTCAGTGAGTCAGTGAATATTAAATGATGATGGCATGCTTATTTATATTCCCATGTATCAAATAATGATGTGCTAAAAATACTTTTAAGGAAGATTCCATTTGCTTGAGGGTGTGGACCGCACCCAGTGATGCTCAGGAGCTATTCCTGATTCTGAGCTCAGTAGCAAACCCTGGCAGTGCTTAGGAAGAATATTCCAAACCAGAGTCCTGACTGACATATTCTCACGAAAAACAGTGCCTTGCCTCCTGTATTGCCTCTCTGGCATCAGACTGTTCACTTGTCTAAACAGAGTGCATTACTGCCTCTTCTCACTGTAAAAATACTGAGGGTCAGGGAAAAAGTGTTCTGGGGTACCTATCTTGCGTGCCTGAGGCCTGAGTCTTGGGTTCCATATCCAGCACACTCTTCCATGGTATGAGTAGGCTTCCATTACTGCAGTTCAGGAATGAGCACCGAACTGTACTGCCAACTGTATACCAAAGATATACCAAAGAGTGACCTCTAGGCCTCTGAACACCATTCCCCCTCCCTTCCCATCAACTACCTAATATTGACTGCTGTCTGCTGCATTATATTGCAGCCAGCTATTGACTATATGTTCAGCTCCAAATAGCTCAAGCTGGAGAATGTCTTTAGACAGAATGCATGCTTAAAAGGAAAAGAAAGAAGGGAAGGGAGGGAGGAGAGAGGAAGAAGGAAGGAAGAGAGGAAGGAAAAGAGGAGGAAGGAAGGAAGGAGAGGAAGAGAAGAGGAAGGAAGGAAGGAAAGGAAGGAAGGAAGGAAAGGAAGGGAGGGAGGGGGGGGGAGGGAGGAGGGAGGAAGGAAGGAAGGAAGGGAAGAAAGGAAGGAAGGAAGGGAGGAGGAAGGAAGGAGGGAGGGAGGGAGGAAAGAAGGAGGGAAGGAAGAGGAAGGAAGGAAGGGAGGAAGGAAGGGAGGAGGAGGAAGGAAAGGAGGAAGGAGGGAGGAAGGAAGAAAGGAAGGAAGGAAGGGAAGGAAGGGAGGAAGGAAGGGAGAGGAAGGAAGGAAGGGAGGAAGGAAGGGAGGAGGAAGGAAGGAAGGAAGGAAGGAGGGAGGAAGGAAAGAAAAAGGAAGGAAGGAGGGAGGAAGGAGGAGGGAGGAAGGAAGGAAGGAAGGAAGGAAGGAAAGGAAGAAAGGAAGGAAGGAAGGAAGAAGGAAAGGAGGAAGGAAGGAAGGAAGGAAGGGAGAGAGGGAGGGAGAGGAGAGGAAGGAAAGGAAGGAGGGAGGAAGGAAGAAAGGAAGGAAGAAGGAAGGAGGGAGGGAGGGGGGAGGAAGGAAGGAAGGAAGAAAGGAAGGAAGGAAGGAAGGAAGGAAAGGAGGAAGGAAGGGAGAGGAAGGAAGGAAGGAAGGGGAAGGAAGGAAGGAAGGAAGGAAAGGAAGGAAGGAAAGGGAGGGAGGGAGGGAGGGAGGGAGGAAGGAGAAAAAGGAAAGGAAAGGAAGGGAGGAAGGAAGGAGAGGGAGGGAGGAAGGAAGAAGAAAGAAAGGAAGGAAGGAAGGGAGGAAGAGGAAGGGAGGAGGAAGGAAGGAAGGAAGGAGGGAGGAAGAGGAAGAAAGGAAGGAAGGAAGGGAGGAAGGAAGGGAGGGAGGAAGGAAGGAAGGAAGGAGGGAGGAAGGAAGAAAGGAAGGAAGGAAGGGAGGAAGGGAGGAGGGAGGGAGGGAGGGGAAGGAAGGAAGGAAGGAAGGAAGGAAGGAAGGAAGGAAAGGAAGGAAGGGAGGAGGGAGGGAGGGAGGAAGGAAGAAAGGAAGGAGGGAGGAAGGAAGGAAAGGAAGGAAGGAAGGGGAGAGGGAGAGGAGGGAGGGAGGGAGGAAGGAAGGAAGGAAAAAGGAAGGAAGGAAGGAAAGAAGGGAAGGAAGGAAGGAAGGAAGGAAGGAAGGAAGGAAGGAAGGAAGGAAGGAAGGAAGAAAGGGAGGAAGGAAGGGAGGAAGGAAGGGAAGGAAGGAAGGGAAGGAAGGAAGGAAGGGAAGGAAGGAAGGGAAGGAGGGATGGATGGAAGAAAAAAGATAAAAGAAAAATAGAAAGAAAGAATGAAAGAAGAAAACAATGAAAATTGAATGAAAAAGCAGATCTTATCTTTAAGCAGATCTTTTCAATGTAAGAACGTTAAGGCCTGAGGCCAGGAAAGGACACTATATATATAATAAAATCAATGATGACTAATATACATAAAATATAAGATATAATACATAATACATCTTCACCGCAGAGCCTGGCTAGCTACCCCTGTCATATTTGATATGCAAAAAACAAGTAAGAATGATAGACCTCATTCCCAAGACCTGAATGAATGGGTTGAGGCTCTTAGTGTTCCTGGAGCGAGCAGATATCCTTGGGCTACACTAGCACAAGACAGGACGTATGGAGATGTCACTGGTGCCCACTTGAGCAAATCAATGATCAACAGGAAGACAAGTGATACAAGTGATACAAGTGATAATACATATATATGACATATATATATATACATATATTACGGCTGATGTTAATATGGAATTGAAAGATATTAAGGAAAAGATGTTTTCCCAGGAGAGGTTTTAGTGATATACTAATAACTATTTATTCTTTTTTATTAATTTCTTATATTTTTGGCAGATATTTTTACATGTTCTATTCACTCTTGTATCACCAGGACAGAGTACAGAGCTTGAGACTATAGGATTAGGTTCCCCCCAAAATTTCCAGATAGCCTTTTTCAAGCTGACAAGAGCAGGTTTTATTCCCAAATGTGATATTTTGGTATGTGGAACTAAATTTCAGTCAAGACCCTGTGAAGTTCAAGAGATACATGTCTATAAAATTCAGAATAAAAAATTCTCAGATTCAGGAACATCTCCAAAAGCAACACTTTTTATCAAAGAAGTTTATATGAAGGCAAGGTGAATATCTAGGAAAAAAGATTTAGTCCTACGAATTGTCCTACACATCCCAACCCTTTCCCCATTCATCACTTCAGGTTATAAACCCTCTCTTTATCCCTTTACCTCGAAAATGTAAGAGTCATGTACATGTGTCATGTAGGGAAATGAGCAATAATCCAGCAGGGAGGGCATTTGTCTTGCAAGTGGTCAACCCAGGTTCCATCTCGGGCATCCTGTATGGTTCCCTGAGCACTGCCAGGAATAAGTAATTCCTCAGCATTGCAAGGTATGACCCAAAAAGAAAAAAAAATGCTCCACATGTATAGAACAAAATGTAGTCTTTTCTTCTCACTAGTCTTTCCAATATTAATTTGTTTCTTTCCTCAGGCTGAAGAGGAACCAGGGGATGGATGGATTTTCCGTGTATCTCTACATATAAGTGCTGAAGATTTACAGAACATTCATCTACAACATAGGCCCTGATACATTATTTGTGTTAGGAACTTGAGAAAAAACACATATGGAAGGGCTCCCTGGCCTCTGTGCTTCTACCTAAAAGCAGGTCATAAAATTTATTGTGAGAAAAATATTCTTCCTGTCCCAGGAAGAGAATTTCACCCATTGAGGCTGGGAAGGTCCAAAATGATGGACCTGCTTAAGCAAACCCTAGAAAAACACTCTTCCTCCATTAGCTTTTCCCATATATTTCTTGCACACTGTTCCACTGCCCCACTTCCCCAACCCCTTAAATTTGGTGGGTTTGGAGTCACAACAACTGTTCTCAGGTGCTCAGAGATCACTCCTAGAGATGCTCAGGGGATCACCAGTAGAAGTGATCCCCACAGCACAAGAAGCAACGAAATTTGACCTCCATCAAGGCTAGTGCCTTAGCCTCTGTGCAATCTCTCCAGCTCCTCTTATCGCATTTCTGCATGTCATTAACATATATTATTTGTATGGCCAGGAAGAACCTGGATATGATTCCCTATATTTTATTTTGCTTTTTTTTTTAAGTTTTGTCTAAGTTTCTGTGTGAAATTGCATGTTCAAGTTAACATTTTTCTTTGGAAACCTGTAACTTACATGTACAAATATTAAATAAAATGTATGTTTCAGTACAATTTTTTTTAAAATTTAAATAATGTTAATTTTTAGATTTCTGCTTTGTTCTTAAGACCAGTGACAAAATTGAAAAGGGTAGGAAAAAATTTTTTTCTTCCCTGGACTGTTCAGCTATTGTTTTCATAGGATTGTTCCTACCATGTAGTTAATTCAATACAGAGTCTAAGCATGATTCCATTGAATTTTCTAAACTGTTTATGCCAGATGCACTTGATACTACAATTATGCAATTATATTAAATTTTATGTAAATGAATGAAATGTGATTAATGAGTTTTCTATGTAAACTACATAAAATGTTTTGCAAGATTCCATAATTGTGCATTGTTAATATATTTTCTGTTATATGAAGAATAGATGAAAGAAAACAAACTTTACGATATTCACCAGACTTGAAAAAGTCTTTAAAAAATTGTACTAAATTGAACTTTATTTACAAGTATGTGGGAGTTTCATTTTAGGTTTAAGGAAAACAAAGTTGCAACTTACATAGTATATTACAAATTCATTAAGATTAAAAAAATAAAAAATAAAACGTATCTCAGCAGACCCCGCATTTAATGACATTGGCTCTCTATAAACTGATGGATAAATAAACCAAAACATATTTGCTTTAATTTAAAAAGTAAAATGTTTAATGGTATAACTGCTTTACCTATTCTCCCTTCAATAGCATCTATGGATCCAGGTCATGACTCTAACCCATTGTTCAAGTAAACAGAAGAAAAGATAAACAAATGGGATGATATCTAACTAAGAATTTTTGCCCTCCCAAGAAAATGATAGACAGAATAAAAATATACCTCACAGACTGATAGAAAATATTTGCTCATCACTCACCTGATAAAGAGTTTATACCAAGATGTTATAAAGCACTTGTAGAACTTTATAAGAAAAAGTAGCTAATCCCGTTATAAGAAAGAAGGTAAGAGAAAAACAGAAACTTCCCCAAAGAAAACATATAGTTGGTCAAGTTATAAGCAAAACTGTTCTGCATCACTTGTCTTCAGGGAAATGCAAGTCAAAGCAATGAGATCTCATCTTATACCAGAATGACATACATTGCAGCAAGGTCCCTGAGCATCACCAGGTGAAAACCTAGACTGGCCCCCCATTACAACTGGGTAGTCCTGGAGGCCCCCAGCACTGCATAGGAGGCCCAGGAAGTGCCTATTTCCACAGGGTCCATAAAGCACATCATCATGTCCTTGCATTGGATCTAGACCCAGTTGACTGAGGGAACGGCCAGTGGGTTTCCCTGGCCTTATAAGCACCAGGTGGGAGACCTGGCCTCCAAGTAAGGTAAAATACATACAATTTTTTTTTCTGATATCCAATTGGAACAGCTATTTCAATTAAATTTTCACCTATCAGTCCTGAATTGAACAGGAGGTATGCATTTATATGCATATATCATACATATATATGTATGTATATATATATATATATCTTTAATATGTTATATGTAACCTAGTGCATATTTAGAAGCATTTTATTTGTATTATGTAATTTTGTTGATAGAAGCAACCAAGTTCTGCAAGTCAGATAGATGTCAGCATAAAGAGGATTTTCATTTTAATTCATGCTTTATCTGGAGCAAACTATTAACATTCTCTTCTTTTGGAAACATTAGCTTTGATGAAAACATTGTTTATGTAAATAAGTGTTCCTGACAACCAAAGTTTCCAAGGAAACATGTTTCAAATTCTGCAACACAATATGCAAATAAAAACCTTTTTTTCTGTATAAATTGCTTCAGAGTGAAGGATGAAGCCTGAAACAATAAGCCAATTGAGAGATAAAAAGAAACCACAGTTAAATTGACTCCAGGGACTTTTTTCTAAAGTCATGAAAATCGTTCTCTTTTGCTTTACAGATTGCAGAAGGGAGTATCAATATTTCAACTGGGGAGAGATTTAAAGTAAGTTGGTTTTAGTGTTCTTGAATTTGCAAGTGGTGTCTTTGACTCTGAATGATATCCATTCAGCTCACTGATCATTGAGATTAATTGCATTGTGGAGCAGCTTGTGACAGTTTTTTACCTTCTTTTTTATAAGAGAAATCAATGTGAATTCCCTGCTAGAAAACAAATAGAAAACACAAATTTAAAAAAAAGCGTCAAATTAGGAAACTTCTATTGTTGTGTCAGTAAAGGTTAATTGTTATGCAAAGAAAACCTATACAAAATTTAAACTTTTATCCACAAAATTATAATTCCATTACTACTGAAGAAAAAAATAAGGAAAAGTAAAAGAAGAAATGTCTATATGACAGCACATCATTATGTGTAAATAATGGTGAAAGCATTCCCAGGCCAACAAATGCATCTATTATACCAAAAAGAAAAAACAGAAAGTCTACAGAAAGAAACCTCCATAAATTAGCTGGATTCTACACAGACCAATAAAAACTCTCAATCTAGGCCAGGGGCCCAAGTACAGGGGTCAGTGCATTAAACATTACATGAGATGTTTTTTTCTAACACCCTCAATGGCATTCCAATGAAGACTGAAGATCAGGGCATTCAGATACCACTGCTTGATGGTGGAGGACGGGGAACCTGATCAGACTTCAAGGACAGGGATTCTGGCTAAACCAGGGTAGCAGTTTCCTACCAAAATTGGCCAGGCAAAGAACAAAGGGATCTAATATTCAAGGCATGTTGGGAAAAGGATTAAAAGAAGCTTGGTAAGTTTGGATTCATTGTCAGGCCAAAAGAGTAGATAAGGAGAACTATTCTAAATGGTATTGTAGAATATTGCATTATTTGCAAATATAAGAAACTTTACTTCTTAGTTCTATAAAAAAGATCACACCTTCTACAAGATCATAGTTGGTGATTTTAATGCCAAGATAGGACCAAGAAGATCGGCTGAAGAACTCCACATCAGGACCCATGGCCTAGAATGGAACGAACAGGGTGAGAGACTACCTTAGTTCATTATGTCCACCGAGACCATTCATGGTAACTCACAGTTCCAGAAAGCTGAAGCGAAACGTTGGACATGGGAATCTCCTGGAGGACAGTTCCACAATGAAATTGACCACATAATCTTCAATCGACGGTTTTGTCTGACCGATGTAGCTGTCGTCCCCAAATTCCAAACAGGATCGGACCACCGTCTCCTTTGTGCAAAATTCTACTTCTCACACCGGGGAGAAAAGGCTGCAAAGTTTAAGAAGAGAACTCCCAGAACGACCACCAACTGGGAACTCTTTGGCACCATTGCAGCAACATGGGAAGATACCATCATTGACGACATGGATGAAGAATACAACCGACTGGTTCAGCACCTCCATGATTGTGCGAAGAATGCCAAGAGAGAGAAAGACACAAAAGGACGCTTGTCTTCAGAAACTCTTGAGCTCATTCACTAATGTGGCAAGGCGCGGGCCTCAGGAGACCAAATGCTAACGTCCAAGCTTGCTAAACGGTGCAGAGAAGCGATAAAAGAAGACCTCAAAGACAGAAGAGCAGATATACTGGAAGATGCAGCAGAAGCCGGGAAAAGCATTCGCACTGCCTGCCTGTCCTTCACCAACTATAAGACCAAGATGACTGCCCTCCGACGCCCTGATGGATCTAACAAATCTTCCAGAAAGGCAATGGAGAAGATTATCCAGGACTTCTACTCAAATCTCTTCGATAGCTACATCCACCTGCCCACATACCAAATTCCACAGGATGGATATGTCATTCCCAATGTTCTCCCTTCTGAAATCCGACATGCCATCTCGTTGGTAAAGAAGGGAACAGCACCAGGTCCAGACAAAGTCAGACCTGAACACCCTGAAGAATCTGCCGTTGGTACTCATCAATACACTGGCTCGGCTCTTCACACGCTACCTGTCCGAATGCAAGGTGCCTTCCCAATGGAAAACCAGCAGGACAGTTCTACTGTTCAAGAAGGGAGACATTCACGACATCGGCAACATCGCCCCATCTGCCTGTTGTCTGTCATCTACAAGCTGTTTACACGAGTCATCCTGAACAGGATTAGCAGAACACTAGATGAAGGACAACCATGCGAGCAAGCAGGATTCCGGAAAGGATTCAGCACAATCGACCATATCCACACAGTAACCAAGCTCATCGAGGTTTGTAGAGAGTACAAGATGCCGCTCTGTCTCACGCTCATTGATTTACAGAAAGCCTTTGATTCTGTGGAGACTGAAGCGGTCATCGAAGCCCTAGCCAAACAGGGTGCTCAAACCCAATACATCAAGATCCTTCGTGAGCTGTATTACGGATTCACCACCAGGATCTCACCATTCTACAAAGAAGTGATCATTGATGTCAAAAGAGGGGTTCGACAGGTAATACCATTTCACCAAAACTCTTCAGTGCCACCCTCGAGAACATCATGCGACAATTAGAATGGGAAGGAATGGGAGTGAAGATAGATGGTCGGCAACTACACCACCTCCGCTTTGCTGATGACATCGTTGTAATAACACCAAACATTAGCCAAGCGGCACAAATGCTGGCTGACTTCGACAGAGAATGTGGAAAGAGAGGTCTACAGCTGAATTTAAAGAAAACAATGTTCATGAAGAACCGAACTAGTTCCTGAGGCCCCATTCACTCTCAATGGAACAGTCATCTCTGAATGCAGCAGTTATGTGTACCTAGGTCGAGAAATCAACATGATGAACGACCTAAAACTTGAGCTGCGCAGGGAGGAAGAGAGCGGCATAGAATGCCTTCAAAGGCATTGAAGAAATAGCTAAAAGGGCAAAGAACCTCCAGCTCCGGGCACATCTCTTTGACTCCACCATTCTCCCTGCATTAACATACGCCTCAGAGACCTGGGGCCTACGAAAGCAGGATGAGAATGCTATTCGGGTTTCCCAGAGAGGAATCGAAAGAGCTATGCTTGGAATATCACGCCTCACTCAAGTGAGAGAGGGAATCCGGAGTTCTGACCTCCGTCGCTATTCCAGAATCAGGGACGCTGTCTCGTTTGCCAAGGCATCGAAAATCAGATGGGCTGGACATGTAATGCGATTTGGAGACAACCGTTGGACTAGAGCCATTACCGACTGGATCCCACGGGATGTCAAAAGATCACGTGGCTGCCCACCTGAGATCTTTTGGACAGTTAATCTTTGACAAAGGAGAGTATGCGTGGAACAAGACTCTTCAACAAATGGTTCTGGGAACTAGTCAATCACAAAAGTCAATTAACAATGGGTGAAAGACCTAGATATCAAGCCTAAATCTGAAAAGAATATTGAGAGAGCAACTCCAAAAAAGTGCTTTAAAACTCAGGGTAAAATGCTGAAAGTAGCCATGAAATTCTAAATTAGAATATATAAGTTCTTTCCAATTAAGTTGCTCTTATAAAAGCACCAGAGCAAAATTTGGAAATAAATAGGTTAAAGATTTTCAAAGAAAGGAGCCAAGATTTCTCTTAGAGTCACCAAATTTAAAATTTAACATGCCATAAGAAATAAATTGAAGGTATAGGGAAAATAATTTATGAACCAAATTTACATAATTTTATAAAAACATGTGAAATAATTTAATTAAACCAAAATACTGTGCATAAGTGATGTATTTGTATCACTTACACATTAAAATAATCACAAACTTCTGGAGAAAGAAAGGTATCTACAGAATGAGAAAGTTTAAGAAAGAAATTAATAATAAAGGAGTATAATAATGAAATTCATCTAGATACAGTTCATACAAGTGAGAATTTAATAAAGCCATGAAGTAATACAGAGGATGGATTGAAAAAGCACAAAAACCAATAAGAGACAATGATAGATCGATATTTGAACATATAACACTTGAAGATTTGCAGAGATGATAAAACTTGGGTTCTGAATTTGTCCAAGAAGTTATCCTTACAACAACCTCAGAAGTATACTGCTTACTAGTGATCAATTAATACATTGTTACTTTTACCAAGAATGTCGTCTTCTTAAGCTATCATTTTGGAGAGAAATGTAGGGTTTTTTCCTAAGATAGAAGCATTGATTTAACATTTTAATGTTTCATTTTGTGTATTTAAGAGTTTTTTCTTCTCTAATAGTTTAAGGAATAAGTCTGATAACATGTTTTTAAGGGAGGATTATCTTTTATGTTTCTTTAAAGTTTGACTATTTATAAAATCAAATTGCTTTATACAGAAGCAGTTTTGTTCATTTTTTTTGTTATCCTTATAATAATTAGATTTTTTTTGCTTGTTTTCTGGGTCACTCTGCTCAAGTGACCCAGATATATACTTTGGGCTCTGTACTCAGGAATTTCCTAACATTGCTCAGGGGACAATATGGGATGCAGGGGGATCGAACCCAGGTCCGCCACAGGCAAGGCGAATGTCCTTCCTGCTGAACTATCCCTTCGGTCCCAGTAATTAGAATTTGAGTTCAATAACTTAATGAAATGACAGCTGTGTTCAGGCTCACTTACATCATTTTCTTGTCTTCTGATTGTCTTGATTATATTTATTTCTTCTTTCAATTTTATTAATTCCTAGCCTTCCTTTGGATTACAGTGTTTTTTTTTTAAATTTTTTATTTTTACAATTACAAAGATATACAATTAAAAAGTTCATATTTGGGTTTTGGTCATACAGTGTTCCAGCACCCATCCCGCCACCAGTGCCCATCTCCCACCACCAACATCCCCGGTTCCCTCCCCTCCCCCAGCCAACCTCCATGGCAGGTTCTTTATTTCTTTTCCCTTTTCTCTCTCTTTCTCTTTTCCTTCCCCTCCAGACTATGGATTACAGAACATACATTAAAGGGTTGTCATGTGTATCTTTTGCCTCTATTTAATGCTCAGTTCTAGGTTGGCATAAGTACCCTCAACAATTGTTAGCACACTGTTCCATTTTCAGTCTTACCTAGCCTCTGACTCCCACACGTTTGTGATAATTTCCGCCTTTGACAGGACCTCCTGATGTATGTTGCACTTGACCTTGGATATTGGTATCATAATATGTACCTATATATTTATGTTATGCAGTCATTCTGTATCTGTCTCTCTCCTTCTGGCTATTTCGCTCAACATAATCTTCTCCATGTCCATCCATTTGTAGGCAAATTTTATAACTTCATTTTTCCTAACAGCTGCATAGTATTCCATTGTGTAGATGTACCAAAGCTTTTTTATCCAGTCATCAATTTTCGGGCACTCTGGTTGCTTCCAGATTCTGGCTATTGTGAATAATGCTGCTATGAACATAAAAGTAGGGATGGTGTTTCCGCATGCGTATTTTTGGCTTCCCAGAGTAGATTCCCAGGGTTAGGGAATTGCTCAGTATTCTGGAAGCTACTACTACCTCTGTTCTGCGATTACCTCCTGGCAGTGCTCAAAGGAAGATGTTGTGCTGGAGATAGAACCCAGGTCTCCTATATACATAACATAACCCAATGAACTGTCCCTCCCACCCTAAACTATTTATATTTAGTTTGATTAGAACTAAGAGTTCAATTATTTAAAACTGCTTTATATTTCCAAGTAACTTGACTTAAATTTCTTTTTTATTGTTCCTTTTTTCTTTGTAGTGATTTCTTAAATTCTCTGAGAATAGAATAAAGAGTTTGGTTTTCCTTATCACATTTTTCTTTCTATCAATTAGAAATTATTCACATATGTATGTATTAAGAGACTCACAGACATGGGGCAGAGCTGCTACCGGCTCTCCATATGCCCAGCCGCTCACAAGGCACACGGGAGGGATGGTGGGTTCTAGCCCTGGCCCACCACGCCAGCAGAGCTTTGCAAAAAAGGCAGACGAACCCCCGCCCACTCCATGAGGTCCACTATTTTCCACATCCGACTTCCCTCTCGCCAGAACTCCACCCAGTCGCTGCCACTTAGAGCTGCGCGGTTCATCAATAAATGCAGAGCCTGGCAAGCCACCCATGTCATATTTGATATGTCAAATACAAGTAACAATTATAGACCTCATTCCCATGACCTGATGGAATGGTTTGAGGCTCTTTATGTTCCTGGAGCAAGCAGATACCCTTTGGCTCTACTAGCATGAGACAGGACATATGGAGATGTTACTGGTGCCTGCTCAAGCAAAACGATGATAAACAGGAAGACAGTCATACAGTGATACAGTGATGTATGTATTAGTAAATACATACTTTTCATTACCACTAATATTTTAATTTTAACATCTAATAAGTCTATAGTTTTGAATCTGCAAAATCTATTGCATCATCTGGTTCTGTTTAAGTATGAGACTGTGGGTGTAGTGGTGTGTGTGTGTGTGTGTGTGTGTGTGTGAGAGAGAGAGAGAGAGAGAGAGAGAGAAATAGACAGAAAAAAATTTATACTGTGTCCTCAAATTTTGAGAAACTTAAAAGGAAATAAAGGAAATGTCTGTCTGGAAATTGTCCGGGAGGCACTTTCAGTCTTTGACAACTTTTTTCTCCTCTTAAGAGTCTTAGATCAACACTGAATATTGAACCTCAAACCTGAGTATCACTGTCTGTCTTCCCGTTCATCATCGATTTGCTCAAGCGGGCCCCAGTAACATCTCCATATGTCCTGTCTCATGCTAGTAGAGCCCAAGGCATCTGCTTGCTCCAGGAACATAAAGAGCCTCAATCCATTCCAGAATGAGGTCTATAATTGTTACTGGTATTTGGCATATATATCAAATACAACACGGGTAGCTTGCCAGGCTCTGCCGCAGGTAGCATACTCTTGTAGGCATCTCTAAGTCCAGCATTTATTGATGAACCCGTGCGGCCGCAAGCGGCCGCGGCGAACCAGGCACTGATAGGCTGGTCTGCTGGGTGGGAGGTCTGACGAGAGAGAAGTCCGGATGTGGAAAATGGAGGCCTTCATGGAGTGGGGGTCGCCTGGCTTGTTGCAAAGCTCTGCTGGGATGGTGGGCCAGGGCTAGAACCCACCATCCCTCCCAGGCACCTCGTGAGCGGCTGGTCACAGGGAGAGCCAGTACCAGCTCTGCCCCATGTCTGCGAGTCTGAGTATGAATTATTTTATAATTTTAATTCTTGTGTTATTATTTCCTTCTTTACAGAACAAAGTTTGGATCAGGAAAAATTTCTTACTATTCCTTTCAGAAAGCATTGAGGATTGTTATAAGGGTAAATCTTATAAAACCATTGAATGTGGGCCTCCATTTTGAGCAAATGTCTCCTGGAAGATTTTCCATCCTTTATAAATTCTAAGTCCTGTAGACTCTTCCCTATATAAGTTATTGTTTTAAGGTCTTTCAAGATGAAGGTGAGTTTTTATTTACCTCCCAACAATTTATTTTCATTTTGTGTTTATCTTCTTTAAATTTCTTCTGTTGTACCAACTAGGCAATATATTTCAAGACTTTTAAATATTCAAAATCTAATATAATTCTCTGGGAAAATCATTTAGTATATGTCATCAACTGTAGTTTTGAAACAATAGCAAACTTTTATATATGATTAAGAAGAGTGGGTTCTTTTCCATATTCTTATATATCTACTTAATATTAAAATTTTAAAAGCTGAAATA
>JAJIBD010034685.1:0-65113 GCA_021461705.1 Cryptotis parvus
ATTAGTCTTCACAACACAATTTGTACATCTGAGACTTTGAAAACTACTTTTATAGGACCAGCGAAAGAGTACAGTGTGTAGGGTGCTTGCTACGTGAAGCCAATGTGGGTTCAATCTCCATTATGGTCCTTCAAGCCCACCATGAGTGACCTATCAGTGCAGAAGCCAGGAGTAAGCCCTGAGCACCACTTAGTGCAGCCCAAAATACAACCCAAAGTAAAAAATTCTACTTTAATAAAACACACTTTTCCTACTACTTTTTGTCTCAAATTTCTTGCATTCACAGTACAGATATCACCATAATCACCATATCATTCATCTTACTTGGTTCTGGTTGAAAACACACTGAAGGTGTTAGTGTGCTTGACCAGGTGTGGCTAGTCAAGCACCGTGCAAGGACCTGCGTGCCCATGATGCTACAATCACACCCGGATAATTCATAAAACCATACTGAACTATCTTAAATTCATTATCCCATTGGCTATATATCAGATGACATACAAAATAATATTTCTTGCAGACTAGCTTCCAAAGAAAAAGAAACAGGCAAGCTGGAGGGATCCATAGCAATCACATTCCTGTTTGAATTGCACAAATTTCACATAATTTCAGCATTCAAACTAATTCAACTACATTTTGTAAGTAATATTCTTAGGGCCTTATTATGAACCATGGTTCTATTTCTACTTTTGTATCAGATTGCTTATCTTATCCACATTTTCCTCAATGACAATAACAATATCACAGGTGTTAATGAGCTTTGCACCAATAATCTGAATTACTCTCATATTCAATGTTATAATGTTTTTTGAATAACACTTTTGCATGCATTTTTATTATTATTTTTAACTTATTGTTGCAGAAACACTAAATTATGTCTAAAATTCCTGTCATTTTATAGAGCAGAGTTTAAAGAACAACAGTTTCTAAACTTTTTTCTTTATATATTTTTTTATAAATATTTTGTTATACCACCATGAGATATACAGTTACAAAGATGTTCATGTTTGGTTTTAAGTATGGCTTCTGAGTCTCTTTTAGAGCTCTGTTCTAAATTTGCAGGATGATATTATCTTGCATTTTTACTATCTTTTCTTTAAGTCTACCTTATTGTTTTATACTTCCCATAATGTTAGGTATTTACCACATAGAGGATATATTGTTTTTCTTTAATCATATAATCCACGTGGTGCCAGAGATAGAACCAGGGCTTGATACACTAACCCTGTGCTATCTCTTAGTCCATTTGACCTGCATTTTGTCAACTTTCCAGTATTACCTCTTACCAACATTCTCCTTCAAATGTACCCAAGATCCAGTTAGCATCATTACATATCTTTCTTTTAATAACCTGCTAGATAATCCTAGAAAAAAACCTTTTACCTTGTTTACCATTGTATTCCCAGTACTCACTCAGGATAAGGTTGCTATATAACCACAAATATTTGTTAAAGAAATAAAGGAATACACCTAAGTCTCTTACATGTTCACTTCAATGCCTTTTAGTAAGTTTTCAGATAGGTGTCTTTCTTAATATTAGCTTACATTATCTCTCTGTGAAGATCATCATAAACATTTTCCAAATATCAGGTGTTTTCTCACTACATTTAAAATATCATAGTATAATTGCTAATTTGCAAGTTTAATTTCTCACTAACCTTTCCAGAGAGCAGTTGCCACATTCTTTTCATATTAATAAATCCAAGAATGATACTAGTTTGTAACTGTTTAACAAATTGCTACTGAAGTCCCTTAACCTCCTATTTAATATTTTATCACTTGTATCAATTCTCTTCCCGTTCATCAATTTGCTTGAGTGGGCACCACTAACATCTCCATTTGTCCCTGTTGCTTGCTAGTATAGCACAAAGGCCTCTGCTCACTACAGGACCATGAAGAGCTTCAAACCATTCCTTTAGGTCATGGGAATGAAGTCTATTGTTGTTACTGTTTTTGGCATGTCAATTACAACACAGGTAGTTTGACAGGTTCTGCTGAGTGGTCACTCTTAGCTTTTGCATTTGCTAATATACTGCATGGCTGCAATGCAGCCACACACAATGGGGAGAGCTGGTAGCAGCTCCATCTGTGTCTGTGAAATAGGATTCTCTCTAGGGTGGGGTTCTGATAAGCTGGGTTTGAGATTGGTTTCTCTCTTGGGTGGAGTTCTGGCTACCAGCTCTCCCATGCTGGGCTGATCATGTGGTGACCAGGAGGGAGGGTGAATCCAGGCCCTGGCCCACCACCCCAATAGAGCCTCAGAAAAGTTAGAGGAACCCCCTGCACCATGATGGCAGCCATTTTCAATGTCTGGACTCCACAGCTCGTCAGAACTCCACCCCAATATTTTATAATAAAAATAATAGATGACTATTGTAACAGAAGTGAATAGTCACTGAGTCCAGCTCTTCCCCATAATGCCCTTGGACATTTTCTTTATGTTCTTCCTCAGTTTTCAAGTCCATCAAATAGAACTGACTTTAGTACTTGCCTAATAGGATTAATATAAAGAAAGTAGAATACTTCCTAGAATACATCTAGAAAGCATTTTAATTTGTTAGCTATACAGTTATATCTTATAATGCAATATGATCTATGCAAGATGATTTACTGTATAATTTACTCCTCGTAATACTATTAAGAAGCATTATTTTTAAAATCAGAAAATGGAGGCAAAAAGCGATTAGCCAATTTGCTCAAAACTGCAAAATTCTTAAGGTTGAAAGTTCACCTGACTCTTGGCTCAATGCTACACATTTCCTAGAAGAGTTTGAGTATGTGCTAACTAATATTGTCAGGATTTTTAATCTACTCTTAACAAATCAGGCTATATGTTTGAAAATTGTTTTTTGTGTCACCTCTACTATACTCCAAACACAGAATGTCTAATGACATTGAGAGTTAGGCAAGGAGCAATGCCATTCTAGTCCTAGCTTTAACATTTTACTAGCTAGGGATCTCAACCAGTGGCTTAACCTCTCAAAACCTTGGGTTCCTTTTAGAAAATGAGCTTACTAATATTAACGTCAGAGAGGTATTTATTCTGAGGATCAAATGAGATCAAATATGTGTAACATGCTTAGCAAAATGCCTATTGCATTCAAAGCTCAGTAAAAAATAAGCTGTCATCCACCACTGGCTGTCAGCCTTCTTTATTAGCTTCTGTTTTATATTATAGGTGCTATTTTTTAAAATCTCATCCAGAAATTTAGACTGGGGGGAGATTATCCTATTTTTTCAGAGTATTTTCCTAAAAATACTATCTCCGTCTTAGGCTGAGTTAGGTGTACCATTTCTTTATTCACCCTATTCAGAAATGAAGATTTCTGAAGAGGAACAGATGGGAAATAATCCTTGGATTCTCCTTCATCTATGACAAGGGATAAAGAGAAAAACATTTTTAAAACAACCAATTGAATAATGAGGAATTTTTCTCTTCTCAAGCTACAAGGCATGTCAGCAGCTAAATTTGTGTCCCTCAAACTCAGTTTACGAGGCCTAGGAAAGTTGGCATCAGCAATGCTGCCACCTTAATGCAGCCAACCATCAGGCAATGTAAGCTGCCAAACATATAAAAATAGATTCTCCAGAGGAAAAATTTCAGTTTGCCAATTTCTATTGTGTAAATATTCTTACCATGTTCAACTTCATTTCATCAACCTAATGTCACCAAACACGGTTAAGAAACGTACTTTCATTATTATTTCTGCCAAGATAGACTTAAATACATTTCAGAAAAAAATATAGATCTCACATAACTAAAGATCACTGAGTTTTGAGTAAAAATATATATTATAAATATATGTTAATAATATTTAAATTATATATTTAATCATATGAGGATAAGATTTGGGGTTTTGTGGGGTTTGAGTCTTTGGGAGAAAACACACCTGGCATTGCTCAGGGCTTACTCCGGCCCTCTCTGCATTCAGGGACCACTCCTCGTGGGGCTTCGGGGCTATAAGGGATGCCTGGGATCAAACCTGGGTAAGACACAGGCAGGACAAGTGCTACCCTATCTGCTGTATTATCACTCTGGCCCTTAAGGTATGGTAAGTTTTTATGTCATTACTATTGGTTTTGTAAAACTCACAAAATTCTTCATAATATAGCAATGACTCTCACAGGCACAAGATGACAAGATGACTCTGAGCATACTACTTCTTTTGGATGTAATGATGAAGTATCCTGGAGTGAAGGGGAACGTAGATATAGCATAGTATAGGCAAGGTGTATACTTTGAATGTGTTACTGTCAGGACCCAACTTCAAGCCCTGATACCTTGTGGCTCCCCTGAGCACTGCTAGTGTGATAATAGAGGCCCCTTGAACATTACCCTGTAAAGTCATGGATGTCCCTGAGCACTAATGGTTCTAGTGGTCTGCAGACCTTAGGCCTGAGGCAGCTTTGAAAACTCAAGCCCTATCACTGAAAGTCTGGCCATATTGGTTGAGTACACCCAGAAGTGAACAATCTTCTGAGCAATGCCTCATCCCCACTGAAAGATAATAAAACATTCTGTGCCCAGGGAGTTTGAAGCTCACACAACAGGGCACTCTTTATAAAAAGAATGTTAAAATATACATAAAATGAATATTTAGAAAAGGTTATTTATTTTGAATGCCCAGTCTTTCCAGCACTCAATGAATTTCAGAGGGAAGGAATTCAGAAAGGAATGAGACAGCATTAACCAACTACAGTGCAAAAATACTTGATTTCTGCATAATATTGTAAATCATTTGTTCTACAGAACATTGAGAGCTTCTCTGAGTCTCAGGGCTTATACAAGGGATGAGCCTCAAAGCTTGAACTGTGCTAACTGGATGGTAAAACCATCTCTGATTCTGAATTATCAGGGTTAAGATTCATCTGAGGGCATGAATCCTACCTATCTAAAACAAGTACAAGCCATTCAATTCATGGTAAGCTTTTTCATGGCACTTTGCAAACTGGAGCTGATATGCTTTCATGATGTACAGGAAATGTATATGGGAAGATTGCATCAGGCATACTGAGCTAAACATGGCATCTAGTATCACATATAGAAGAATCTGTAGCATAGAATTAGTAAGTATGGGCCTTGAAACCAGACTGCTTGGATTAGAATTTCAGCAACTGTGAGGCTAGAGCAATATCACAGCAGGTAGGGCAGCTACCTTTCTCACTCAGTCAACCCTGGGTTTGATCCTGAACATCCCATATGGTCCCCAAGAATCACCAGGAGTAATTTCCAAATGTAGTGCTAGGAGCAACTCCTGAGCAACGCCAGGTGTGGCCCCCAACAAAACAAAAATAATTTCAGCAACTGTATTTATTAGCGATACAACTTTGGTTAAACTAATTTACCTCTGAGAGACTCAGTTTCCTCATATAGAAAGTAAAAATGATTGTAATGGTCATCTCCTAATATCATTGTGTGGATTAAAATGAGATAATGGATACAAAGGGCATAGAATGAGAGCCTGACACAAATGGAACATTCAGTAAATATCAGTAAATATTGAGCTGTTTAAACAAGTGCTGGCAGAAGTGTGGAGAAAACATAAATTTCAGGGGCTGGAGTGATAGCCCAGCGGGTAGGGCGTTTGCCTTGCATGTGGCCAGCCCATACCGGTCGGGGTTCGATCCCGGCATCCCATATGGTCCCCGAGCAATGCTCAGGAGAAACCCCTGAGCATTGCTGGGTGTGACCCCAAAAAAAGGAAAAAAAATCATTTGCTATTGGTGGAAATGTTAACCAGTTCTATCTCTGTGGAAAGAGTATGAAGATATGTCTAAAAAAGTTAAAAATAGAGTGAACAGATCATCTAGCAATTCTATCCCGAGGCATGAAACAAAGAATACAGAAAACTAATTTGAAAATATATGTACTTCTATGTTCATTATTGTATTTTTAAAAAAGAATATTTTATTATACCACCGTGAGATATACAATTACAAGATGTTCATGTTTGAGTTTTGGTCATACAGTGTTCCAGCACCCATCCCTCCACCCGTGCCCATTTCCCACCACCAATGTCCCCACTACCCTCCCCTTCTCCCATCCCTCCTCCATGGCAGGTTCCTATCTCCTCTCTCTCTCCTCTCTCTCTCCCTCTATCTCTGTCATATTCTCCCTTCTCTTTCTTACACATTGTGTGCTGTAATACATACATTTAGAGGTTATCATGTGTATCTTTTGCCTATATTCAAAGCTCAGTTCTCAGATGGTATCATCATTTTCAACGATTATCAGCACACTGTTCCCTACTCTGTCTTACCTAGCCTACGGCTCCCACACGTTTGTGGTATACCACAATTTGAGATAAAGCCTGCGTATCATGGGGATCGGGCTATGTCCAGCTGTGGAGTCGGACCAGAGGATGACTGTGTTTTTTTTTTTTTATTTGCACGAGATTTTCTGACTTCTGGGAGCCTGGCGGAAGGCGGGCCAAGGAGCAAAAACCTGCCCCAACTCCAAGACGCCCCATCAGTCTAGCACAGGGCGGGCAGGTAGAGACTCTGCCCTGCATCTGAATACCTGGTGTCCAGCGAAGAGCCCCTGTAGCAGTTCTGGAAAGGGCCGCCATGTCTTTGTGGAGGGAGCCAAAGTAGGGGGAGGTGGGCCCAGTTGAGGGTCCCCTAAAAAACCTGGTTGGTGTAGTCACCAAGTCCCACATGCATAGGCTAGAACTTCGGCCTCTCTCTTGGGTCTGTTTGTGTCCAGCTGTGGAGTCCAGACCAGAGGATGACTGTGGTTGTGTTGCACAAGGTTTTCTGACTTCTGAGAGCCTGGTGGAGAACAGATCAAGGAGCAAAAATCTTCCTTCACTCCAAGATGCCTCATCAGTCTAGCACAGGGCTGGCAGGCAGACTCCGTCCTGCTCCTGTTCATTATAGTATTATTTATAATAGTTAATATCTGGAAACAATTCAAATGGCCAATGACAAATTAGTGACAGTTGTGAAATGTATACATAATATAATTCTACTCTGCTAGAAGAGAAGATGGATTCTTCAGGTATGGAACTTGAGGGGTTTATGCAAACTAAAATATGTCAGAAGGAAAAGGACAAATACCAGATAATCTCACTCGTGTGCTGTATAAACAGAGTACTTTAACCTCTGAATATCTTTTCAGCCTCCTAACATAGAAAATTCTAGTGAACATTTGTTTATCTATTCTAATTTCTAGTTGATATTACCTATCTAAATTTATTTTGTCCTACAGAATTATATATCATACCTGAGGTGTTATATGTCAAACTGACAGACTAACTTTTTTGGTTGAAATGTAGCTTTTATAAACTTGACCTGAATAATGGGGAAGGTCTATGGCTCCTTTAAATACCCTGCTTATCTGATTAATCTTCCTACAAAACTGCTAAACCAAAACGTGGAACAAATCATTGTCTTGTTGGAAGGACAGGGGTTGAGGAGAAAAAGTTTCACCTTATTTTTAAAACATATTTCTCCCATGGTAAGCTAAATTTTATTGCAGGGGCTATTTTATATTATCTTCCTAACTCTTAGCAAACAAAGTGTTTTGCATGCATTATTAGTATCTATTAGTCTATTAGTAAGTTTCTGATATAAAATAAAAATATATACCAAATCCTTTCTATTTCTCACTAAAAAGAAAAGAGTTGAGAAGGAAATAATATTTATTGAATTATACTGTGTGTGAGATTATTGCTAGATAAGTTACAAAAAATCATTTTAATCCTATGAGAACCCTGATAGAGAGTATTTGCTTTGGGAACTGGGAGTAAAGCTGAGAGAGCTCACATGACTTACTCAAGCCCTCATGGTTGACAATTAGGAACTAGTATGCTAGCACCCACCTAAATCCAGTTAATGCTCTTCCCACCATGAAAATTCTCATTCTTGTGCAGCAATGAACAATTTAACTTTTGGTAATTGCTCGCAAATAAAATATATTATTTAGAATATACACAAACTTATATCCGGCTCAGGTATGCCGGTCCAGAGACTTCGCAGACATGGGGCAGAGCTGCTACTGGCTCTCCCCTGTGACCAGCCGCTCACGAGGCACCCCGGGAGGGATGGTGGGTTCTAGCCCTGGCCCACCACCCCAGCAGAGCCTTGCAACATGCCAGACGACCCCCACTCCATGAGGGCCTTCATTTTCCACATCCGGACTTCTCTCTCGTCAGAACTCCACCCAGCAGACTAGCCTATCACAGCCCGGCTCGGCCGCGCGGTTCATCAATAAATGCTGGACTTAGAGATACCTACAAGAGTATGCTACCTGCACGGCAGAGCCTGGCAAGCTACCCGTGTTGTATTTGATATGCGAAATACCAGTAACAGTTATAGACCTCATTCTGGAATGGATTGAGGCTCTTTATGTTCCTGGAGCAAGCAGATGCCCTTGGGCTCTACTAGCATGAGACAGGACATATGGAGATGTTACTGGGGCCCGCTCGAGAGCAAATCAATGATGAACGGGAAGACAGTGAAACAGACAGTGATACACAAACTTAGTGGCATTATTTTTAATTTGAATAATGCTAATTAAAACAGTTATAGTCCATCTCTGCTGATACATTCTGAGATGCATTAGAATTTGTAAGGGACAACTGCTAGTTCTAACACAATAAAAGTCATGATATTTTTGTTAAAGATAGAAATGATCTTAGTTATGTCATAAAGCATGTACTGGCATTTAACGGTTGGGAAATGAAACACAAAAGGACTGCTGAACTGTTTAGTTTAAGTGTAGAACACATCATGTCTTTCTCCCTTCCCTAGTGCTTTCCTCATTATTTAACAGAAGTTTCAATGTTCTTTAAAGACCTGGCTATTGGTTCAACTTCATATCTCTGTTCCACAACCGTTAGTTCATCAAAATCTTACTCCAGGTCTAATTGATATTCTTTCAGTATATTATCACATGGTGTCCTACTATTCACCCCCTTTAACTGCCTGGGCCCTCCTAATCCTTCAAGTTCACTTGATCACTTGACATCCTGTTATTCATCAATTGCTCAAGCGGGCACCAGTAACGTTTCCATTTGAGCCTATAATGTGCCAGTGTAGCCCAATGGTATCTGCTTGGTCCAGGAATACGAAGAGCCTCAAACCGGTTATTCAGGGTCTTGGACGAAAAAGTCTGACCATCTTGCAGGTGGGCGGCCATGTGATCTTTTGATGTCCTGTGGGATCCAGTCGGTAAAGGCTCTAAAGTTCAGCAGTCATCTCCAAATCGCATTACATGGCCAGCCCATCTGATTTTCGATGCAAGCGAGACAGCGTCCCTGACTCTTTATTGTCGACAGAGGTTGGAACTCTGGATTCCTTCTCTCACTTGAGTGAGGCGTGATATTCCAAGCATAGCTCTTTGGATTCCTCTTTGGGAGACCCAAATAGCATTCTCATCCTGCTTTCGTAGGGCCCAGGTCTCTGAGGTGTGGAGTCGAAGAGATGTGCCCAGAGCCGGAGGTTCTTTGTCCTTTTAGCTATTTCTTCCATGCTCTTGAAGGCATTCCATGCCGCTCTCTTCTTCCTGCGCAGCTCAGGTTTTAGGTCATTCATCGTGTTGAGTTCTTAGCCTTGGTACACATAACTGCTGCATTCAGAGATGTTTGTTCCACTGAGAGTGAATCTAGACCAAATAATACTATAAATCAACATAATCAAAGGCCTAAGAGAAAGCACTTTACTAATATGAAAGGACTTTATTTCATTTCTATATGCATTCCTAAAACTAGGTCCTCTTCACCTTAGAATTGCAGCCATCTCATCTACAGCTATTCTTATTTAATTATCAATAAGTTTGACACTAGTAAGAATTATCATTCAGCATTTCCTATAATATCTAGTACATTATGCATAGACTGCCTATCTGTTGAAATAATTACATGTACAGCCAAACAAAATAATATGTTGGGTTCATATTTTTAAAAATAGTATACAAATACTAATTAACAGATTATTCCATCTAGTTACCTTAGCTATATTATATCAGGTAATGCATTTGCCTGCATGAGGCAGACCCAGATTCAATCCCTGGCACCCCATACGGTTCCATGAGCCCACCAGGAGTAATACTTCAATATAGAGCCAGAAGTGTTCTGAGCACCACCAGATGTGGCTCCAAAACAACAACAAATGAGTATTTTCATCTAAAAATCTTAATTGCAGACCTTTTAGGTCTGGAGAAGAGATAGAAAATACCAAATTTAATTATGTTCTTCTACAGAAAAAAATTGGGATTAACAAAATAAAATAATTGAGCCTGATTACAAGGTGTTTGGGACCAACATTTCTCAACCAGAGGCCATATGACACCTTGTAGCCCCCATAATTCTCCAAGGGTAAAAAATCACATAAATGGGGTGGGGGGGCAGGCATACCATGAAACTATGGCATCAACCAGTAGAATGGTGGAGTCGGGAAGCAAATATTGTTAGAAAGGGGGGGTCACAATGAGGAAAAGGTTGAGAAACACTGCCTTAGACCATCAACAACTATGTATGAACAGTACTCCTGTGCGACTATAAATGACTGTACTAGACACTGTATGCTCAGGAAAGAGCAGACAATACAAGAACCAAGTCCCTGCCCTGAAGGAGAATACAGTCTGGTAGGAGAAACAAGAATTTCATTTATCAAACAATTAGAGGACAATGAGAAACTATGTTATTAAGGACTAAATTAGGCAGAACATACGATAAATGCTATAGCCGTTCAAAGTGAAGGGGGAGATTAATTACCAAATGAGCTCAGATTGATTGCTTTTCTTGTGTTTATGATTTTCTCCTATGTCATAGCTTGCTCCTTCAGGAAGGGGGCATTTTGCTGCTTTAATGTCTCCTTTTTCATGGATAATTTATTATCAGTTGAAGAAAAGCAAAGTGACTAAAGTTGTTTGTTATAAAACCTTTTAGTGGTCACAAAATTTTCTTCCATTCAACAAACCTAAGATTTTATCAAAATAAATGAACAAAATTTAGCATCAATATTGTATTCAAGTGTTCTAAATCCATTTGTCTTCAAAACATCACCACTAAGATGAGTTTTTGCCATTTCACACACAGCCCCACACCCCTCTTGCAAGCCAATAGTCTTCTAAAGACTATACTGACTGCTTCTGTCTGAATGAATCTATTGCTCTTTAGATCTGTCCCTCAAGTTCTCCTGCAGATTTCTTCTGTTCCATCATTCAAAGTAAAATCTCACTCTCTTCAGTTAGCATTAGGTCATATTCCTGATCATTTTTCTAATTCCTTGAGAGTCCTAAAGATGTTCCTATGACTTCCAGATAAGTTCTTCCTTGTGATAGGCAAAGAAGGACCAGGAAATCGACAGTCTGTATCTTCTCGATGCATATGATTCCTCCATACCAAAGCCAAACAAAAATAATGAGTCAGTACTTGACTATTTCATAAACCCAATTCTTGTTCTTTTCAACCTTTCCTAAATGTCCCAGGTGGAATTAGTCATCCCCAGTTCTGTACTCTGTAGCTCTCCATGGAAACATCTAAAGATACTTCTCACAAATTGAACCATAATGCTCTGGCACTGAGTTTTTCTTCACAACCCCATAACTTCTTGGAAAGGATCTCTGTGGATTACTTTTTCTATCTGCTAATTTCCTGATGCACAACATTCAGGAAGTTATAAAACAACATTTATAACAACATTCAATGTTTCATATGAATGACACTAAAGGTCATTAGAACTTAATTTTGATTAAGTGACTTTATATTGTAAGAAACTTTCTTAACAGCAAATTAGTTAATTGGATTTCTGAAACAGTTAGCGTACTTTTGAATCAATTTTACATATTTCCAGAAAGTAGTTGTGGTTTGGTTTGGGGGGTCACACTGGCAATGCTCAGGGGTTATTCCTGGCTCTGCACTCCGGCATCACTCTTGGTGGTGCTCGGGGGAGGGGGGGCACATTTGATGCTGAGGTTTGAACCCAGGTTGGTTGCCTGCAAGGCAAGCACCCTACCTGCTGAACTATCACTCCGGCTGTCCAGAAAGTATTGTTAAGGGTTATAACACGGGTATTTAAGCAAAGATAAAATGAGAGTTCTAAAATTAAAAGCCCTAGGCAACCAGTGAAAATGGTACAAATTTCTAGAGTGAACCACACTTTATCAAAGCTTTCCCTTGGAAAACTCTGGCTCTTTTCTTTCCTAGAAGCTCTGTTCAGTGACCCAGTGGTTTAAACACTGGGGCTTGGCTGATTTTGAGTTGTTAGTTTAACCCTGAAGTATAACCAATAAAATATTCATAACCTCCTCCAAGGTACATAGATTTTTATTAGTTTTATGTAATATATATGCAGCACATAGGGGGAAAAGTACAACAGTATGATTCAAATGGACTTGTATCTCAATGTCTGTTCCAATAAATGAAAGTGATGTCTAATGTGAACAAATATAAAATAATATGTTTAAAGACAACTTAAAACTGAGCATCCATATTAAGTGGTAATAATATGATGCAATTATTAGGAAAATTATTTAGGTATTCTTGATTAATAAATTGAGGAGCTAAGAGCTGAAGTTCTTTTGCTAGTGAACAAAAGATACATGTGATATACAGAATACAATTCACATATGGTAGCAATACTGTAAAAATTATAGTGGTAATTTTCCTCCACTTCCACATATGATTCTGTGACCATTTTACCAGAGGAAAATATATGCAACCAATTTCAAGTTGGTTGGTTACAGAGATCTGAGGCAAATTAATTCATTTTTAAAACCAGATATTAGAAAGAGCTTCTCTCTATGAAAAATAAAATGTTAAATTGTTTTGAATACTAATGGAAATATTTTATGTGATTTTTCTCACTGTAGTCATCTCATTTTCTCAACAAAAAGGAGTTGAGTTCAGGGACAGATATCTAGTACAACAGGCGAACAGCTTGTCTTGCATGTGGTTAACCAGGGTTCAATCCCAAGAGTGCCAAATATCACTCAGAGCACCACCAGAAGTGATCCCTGAGCACAAAACTAGAAGTAATCCCCAAATACTACCTGGTATATTGCCAACCCTCTAATCACTGGTATCACTTGTCTTCCCATTGTTCAATTTGCTTGAGCGGGCACCAGTAACGTCTCCATTCATCCCTGTCACATGCTAGTGTAGCTCTAGGGCATCTGCTTGCTACAGGAATATGAAGAGCCTCAAACCATTACTTCAGATCATGGGAATGAGGTCCATCATTGATACTGTTCTTGGATATGACATGGGTAGCCTTGCCAGGCACTGCCATGTGGGTGGGATACTCTTGGTAGTAGGTAGGGTCTCAGTTCATTCATTTATTGATAAACCCTCCAAAATAAAGATAAATAATTTCGAAAGTAGTTGAGTTCACAGAAGAAATAAACAATATTTCCATTTTACAGTGTTAACTGAGATTCAGAAGCCAAAGGTAAGGATATTTAGATATAAAATATGAGCTTATGACTATTATTCTATAGCTCCTTATAAAATATCTTCTCTAAGCATTACCAAGAGAAATACTGGGGGGCCTAGCTATCAGCAAATTTTTTAAGAACAAGGCCAGAGGGATAGTGTAGCTGGTACGATGTTTACCACACACATTCAGTATTGGTTTGATCCACAGAACCTCGTAGGGTTCCCCAAGGACTGCCAAGAGTGATCCCTCAGTGCAGAGCCAGGAGTAAACCTTTATCACAGGTGGACATGATCCCAAAGTTTTTAAAGTAGTTTTAGGCACCATAAAAGAAGCTATGTTTCCATTATGAGCACAAATGTTTTAAATCACTTTAAAAGATACCCTTCCCAAATAAGTTTATAATCCAGTATGTTTACTTAGATACTTTGAGCACAGAAGGGTTGAAATTTCCTTATTATGAATGAAAAGTACTGTGGTTTATATATTCCACAAAAGTTCACAACAATCACTCCCATCCCATCTGAGTCTTTCAAATGTGACCTAGCTATTATTCTAATTGAGAAAATAGAATACCTGCCTTATTTCTTTGAATCTGAGTAATCTTATAACTTGCTTATAATTACTAGAATGAGGTGGAAAGAGCACTAAGTATAGGGTGCAGAAGGCAATGAAACATTTGGTTTCCTAACAAGAATGTTCTATCTTGGAGCCACCAAGCATCAAGAGGCTTCCATGCTATATAAACATTAAAAAACACACATATATGGGGCTGGAGTGATAGTAGTGCAGAGAGGGTGTTTGTCTTACGTGGGGCCAACCCGGTTCCCATATGGTACCCTGAGCACCACAAGGAATAATTCCTGCATGCAGAACCAGGAATAAACTCTGAGCATCACCGGGTGTGACTCAAAAACAAAAACCCAAAATACAAAAAAAGAAAACCCATACTAGCACATGAATAATTATCAATCAGAGAAATCAACATGAAGAGATCCCTGGGAGCCCTGAATTGTTACAAACATTACTGTTTTCCTTCCATCTGACTGGGAATACATGAGAGGCCTGGAGTCAAGGCCAGGCAATCAATCTCTGCCTAAATTCTTTACCTATGTAAGAAATCATATAATGATTTGTTGAATAATCTAGTAATTTATGTATCAATTTATTAGTAACTGAATATACATTTGTCCAAGTCCACAGAATAAACACAAACAAGGGTGAACTGTCAATTAGGGACTTAGGATGCTTATGACTTACTCATTGAGTTCATCAACTCTACAAATATACCATTCTGGTAGGGGTTGTTGCCAATGTGTAGGACCTGAGGGTATATGAGCTATCTCTCTAGTATCTTTGAATTCTGTTGCAAACTTAAAACAGCCCTCTTACTTTTTAAAAAGTAGATTTACATCAAACCAGTTAACCTTAAAAGCCCCATATTACAAAAATGGGGTTGTATGATGATGGTATTTTCTAAACAGATGAAGTGTGGGAAGCACGAATTGAAAGAACATAATTGGAATCTTATGTCCAATTATTTCCCTGTATACTTGTTTATGAAGAATAATTTTAAAATAAAAGAATCTCTTTATTCATTAAAAAGACATGACCTATGTCAAGAATTTAATGACTTTTAAGAGGGATTATTTTTTATTGGTATGAATGATTTGTTTTGTTCTTTATAATTTTCTAGTGATTATCAAAATGGTCTAAAATGAGGACATATTCAAATTTTAGTAAAAAACTACCATATTTATTTCTATTTTAAAAACACTGTGTTTCTGTAGTCTTGTCAGTTATGAATAAATTAATATCCATCCCACCAAAAACAGAATAGTAACTGGAACAGAAGGCAAACATACCAAGTGGTATTTGTTGTCTATAGTATCAAAGATTCCTTCTTCATACCTAAAAAAGACTCTGATTTCCATAAGGGGCTGTTGGGTGACACGCCCTACTTTAAGCTACAGCTACACTTAGCTTGACACCCCTCCCAGTTCAGCTAGGGAGGTTTTGAATCAGCTCTGACATTTATGAAGCCACAGGGCCCACCTGAAGTGCTGCATTTCAATAGAGTTGTTACCTGCTTCATCTCTAGATAGTCCGGCCCCAGGATGGGCCGGCTGGGAAGTTTTGGCTGGTTTCTTTCTATAAAATAAGTGGGAGAAAGGAGAAAAGCCCTTTTGCCATTTTGGCTTCCCTTCGCCTTCTGCCTCTCCTCTCCCTCTTCTCCATTCTCTGTTGGGCTTCAACACGTGGTGGCAGCCATCTTGGCCTACACGTGACAGGGGCCCAGCCGAGAACCCTAAGTCCGGCGTTTTTCCTGTTCTTGAATTATATATCGGAATCTGTGATATTAAAGCCTTTTAAAACTGCACGGATTCCTGAGTTTTCATCCATTCCCCACCGGCCCGGGTAGAAGGGAACACGTTTCCTGGTATTGTTGATGACCCCAGTGGCTCCCTGACAAGGGCCAGGACATAGTACAATAGTTAGGGTTCTAAAAGCCAGTATTTGATACCTGGTACCGTATGATCTCCAAAGCACTGTTAGATATAGTCCTAAAGTCATGTAGCACCAGCAGGGTGGTACAAGTAATAACCCCTAGCACCACGAGGCCTGAGCTGCACTGCTTTATGGGGCTCTAGCATTGAAGAACCTCTAAGCACTACTTCAGAGCCTGCCAAATAAAAGCTTATACACAGCCTCTTTACCCCAATTTGGGAATACCTGCTCCATTGGAATTTCACCCTTGAACTGAATAATGGTGCAAGTTTATTAACCCAGCCTAAAACAGGTAGAATGTCCCACTGAACTAAAAAGGCCCCTGACCAGATGGTACAGGCATGAAGTATTCTTCTCGATGCTACACAAGCCTCTAAAGTTATTTTACATGCTGCTCTATTCTAATTCTAGCTCTTCAGTCTTCCTAAAGTCTGTTAGTTCCTTTTATCCATTCAATGTATTTCCCCTAAATTTAATTTTAACTAAGTCACTTTCTGTGATTTGCAATCAGTGAGCCATGACTGATATAGTCAATCTCATCCAAGGAAGAATATGCCTTGACAGCTTTAGGGAGCTATGACTGATGTTTAATAGACAATACAATAATTAGTATATACACTTAATGTGTACAACTGAAAAACCTCGATGTACACATTTACTTATGAAATTGTCACTGGAAAGGTGCATATTCAAAAGATATTATCACCAAAAATTTCCATCCTACCTTTCTAAAACTCATCTGTTTTTTCATTAGAGACTAGTTTGAAATTTTTAGAATTTTTAAGTGAAAGTAAGTAATACATACTCCCATATTTTCTTCTATTTTTAAGTCTATATAAGATTACAAAATGTCTAGAAATGATGGTGTGTATTCCATTGTATGAAAGTATCACAGTATTATAACTGAATGTTTTCTTCTTCTCAAGTCCATACACTGAAGCCTTTTTCCAAAATGATGGTATTAGAAGGTGGGTGGTCTTTGAAAGCGATTAGAACATGAAAGCAGACATCTCATAAGTGTGATTAATGCTTTTATGAAAAAGAAATGACAGATCTCCCTGTCCCATTCCACTATATGACATCTGGCCTGAAACAAGGGCCTCACTCAACCATGCCGCCACCGTGTTCTTCTACCCTGGGCTGCAGAATTGTAAGAAGCAAATAATCTGTTGTTTATTATCTACTTAGTATATAGTACTGTGTTATACAGTACCAAATGCTAGTTTACACACATAGTTTGCTTACATACTTATCAGTTGATGGACATTTGGGGTTTTGCAAATACATGAGAGCCCTGGAGCCAGAAGCACCAATCCAGTTTCTTCCTATATCCTTGGCAATGGTAGACTTTGGCTGGAGGGTGGGGAGGATGGGATTGGGGACTGGTAGAGGGAAATGAAGACACGCAGGTGGGGGTATGCTGTTGCAATTTGTATGCATGAAACCATACCACTGACAGTATTGTAAAATTGTAAACACTGGTAATTAAAATCAAAATCACTAGATAAAACTTTGGCCATTGTAGTATATAAATTAGTTCTATATATGAGTGATCTTAATTTTCATTTCCCTAATATACAATTTTTATTATATTTTCATTTGCTTACTTGCTAGGTTCTTTAGGTTTCTCTCCATTACAGAAACAGTCCGTGGTGAACAACCCACAAGTTTATTATAACTATCGGACTATCTGTCTCTGAATAATGATTGCAGCTTAGACTCAAACTACACTTACTGCCGAGTATCTAGCTAAAGCAACACATAAAAAAACATGCCAAGTGATCAATTACCATATTTGAATGTTAGACTATAGGTGTCTCCTTTTTCTGCATTTTAAACTATTCTGCTTTGTGTGAACACATAATGCTTAGCGTTATTTTTACCATTAAAAAACTAAAAAGGGGGAACAACTAAAAGGGGACAAATGCAATAACAGTTCCTGTATCTACAAATGTACCAAAAAATCAGTCAAAGTAATAGTAACAGTGGGTAAGTCACTTGCCTTGCATGCAGCAAACCTAAGTTTAATTGCTGGTACTACATAACATCCCTCAAGCCCCAATAGAATTGATCCCTGAGTGCAGAACCAGGAGTAAACTGTGAGTACTGCAAGTGGTGGTCCAAAACAAACAAACAAAAATGCCCTGGGGGTTAGAGAGATAGTACAGTATGTAGGCTACCTGCAGTGCATGCAGCTGACCCAGGTTCGATTCCCATCATCCCACGTGGTTCCCAAAAAAACTCAGAGTGTTGGGAAAACTGGGCAGCTACATGTAAAAAAAGAATTTGGACCTGTGTCTAACACCATGCACAAAAATCAGATCAAAATGGATTAAAGATCTCAATATCAGACTTGAATCCATAAAGTACATTGAAGAAAATATAGGAAAAACCCTCCACGACATTGAAGTTAAAGGCATCTTCAAAGGTGAAACATCACTAACAAAGCAACTAGAAGAAATGATAAACATATGGGACTACATGAAACTAAAAAAGCTTCTGCACCTCAAAAAGAAACAGTGACTAAGATACAAAAGCAGTCCACAGAATGGGAAAGAATATTCACCCAATACCCGTCTGATAAGGGGTTAATATCCAGGATATATCAGGCACTGATAGAACTTTACAAGAAGAAAACAAACAACCCCATCAAAAAATGGGGGAGAAGAAATGAACAGAAACTTCAGCAAGGAAGAAATTCGAATGGCCAAAAAACATATGAAAAAATGCTCATCATCACTAATCATCAGAGAGATGCAAATCAAAACAACAATGAGATACCACTTTTACACCACAGAGACTGGCACATATTCAAAAGAGCAAGAACAACAAGTGCTGGCGTGGATGTGGGGAAAAGGGGACACTCATCCATTGTTGGTGGGAATGCCGGCTGGTACAGCCTTTCTGGAAAACAATATGGACTTTCCTCCAAAGACTAGAAATTGAACTCCCATTTGACCCAGCCATACCACTCCTGGGAATCTACTCTGGGAAACCAAAAATACGCAGCGGAAACACCATCCCTACTTTTATGTTCATAGCAGCATTATTCACAATAGCCAGAATCTGGAAGCAACCAGAGTGCCCGAAAGTCGATGACTGGATAAAGAAGCTCTGGTACATCTACACAATGGAATACTATGCAGCTGTTAGGAAAAATGAAGTTATAAAATTTGCCTATAAATGGATGGACATGCAGAAGATTATGTTGAGTGAAATTAGCCAGAAGGAGAGAGACAGATACAGAATGACTGCATTTATTTGCATGGCATAAATATATATGTACATATTATGATACCAATATCCAAGGTCAAGTGAAACATACATCAGGAGGTCTTGTCAAAGGTGGAAATTATCCCAAACGTGTGGGAGTCAGGAGGTTAGGTAAGACAGAAAATGGAACAGGGTGCTAATAATTGTCGAGGGTACTAGTGCCAACCTGGAACTGAGCATTAAATAGAGTCAGGGGGATACATACATGACAATCTTTTAATGTATGTTCTGTAATCCATAGTCTGGAGGGGAAGTAAAAGAGAAAGAGAGAGAAAGGGAAAGAAATAAAGAACCTGCCATGGAGGTGGGCTGGGGAAGGGGGAGGGAACCGGGGATGTTGGTGGTGGGAGATGGGCACTGGTGGGAGTGACGGGTGCTGGAACACTGTATGACCAAAACCCAAACATGAACTTTTTAATTGTATATCTTTTTTATTTGTATATCTCACGGTGGTATAATAAAATACTTAAAAAAAAAGTAAAGAGTGATTCCTGGGTGCAGAACCAGGAATAACTCCTGAAAACTGCCAGATGTGTCAAAAAAAGTTCCAACAATATTATTGTTCTTTCTTGATCACTTGATCACTTGAATCCCGTTATTCATCGATTTGCTCGAGCGGGCGCCAGTAACATTTCCATTGGACCCTATCACGTGCCAATATAGCCCAATGGCATCTGGTTGATTCAGGAATATGAAGAGCCTCAAACCGTTCCTTCAGGGTCTTAACAAGGAAGTCTGACCATCTTGTAGGTGGGCGGCCACGTGATCTTTTGACATCCCGTGGGATCCAGTCGGTAACGGCTCTAGTCCAGCGGTTGTCTCCAAATCGCATTACATGTCCAGCCCATGTTTGCCTTGGCAAACGAGACAGCGTCCCTGATTCTGGAGTCACGCTGGAGGTCAGAACTCCGGATTCCTTCAATCACTTGAGTGAGACGTGATATTCCAAGCATAGGTCTTTCTACCATGAACAAACCAATGCTCAACATTTATGCAGTCACCTTTAATAAGGACAACAGTGGAATAGAGTATGCTACTCCCAAAGAAATGGGTCAGGAATTTGAGGGGTTACATGTACAACAAATAGAATAATTGCAATTTAATAAGGCTTACATGAGATGCAGTAACACTAAATCATTCATGTAGAAGAGTTTCAATCTGATGACTATGATCAAATTTTAAAATTATGAAAAGAAAATGTATGTCCAACGTCTAAATACTGAGCAGTTATCATACAATTGTCCAATGTCTAAATACTGAGCAATTGTCAATGGAATTTCAAGTAATTTCAACACCAAATTGCATATGGCCAGGCAGATATTTCAGTACATAACCTCAAGGAACTGCTTTCTTCTCTCAAAACCCCTAAGAGTCTATGGATTGACTTTCATCTCCCAAATGGTAGGTGGAGTGCTGAAATTCAGATTGAATTTAATGAGGCTAACGTATGATGAAAACTACATTTCCAAGGGTTAAATTGTGACTACATTTATCTTTGTATCATTTGCATTGTGAAGGGAAAATAATTATCTAAGAATAATTGAAAAGCATTTTTATTTACTTAGAACTCAATTCACAGCAATTCAATAAATAATAAATTTAAAAGAATTTAGTACAGGTAATTGCCTAATTATAATCCTTCATGATATATTCGCATGACCTGTCAGCTTCTATTAGTTGTTCAGCATTTCATCTATTTCAAATTAGGCTATAAGCACACAAACCAATCAACCATTTATATATGCATATATGTTAATTAAAATTTTCAAATATGGTATCTAATATCTGAAAGATTTTAGTAAAAAAGGTACAAATGGTAAGTCAAGATTAGCAACTGTTATTGGGCAATGGTTATAGGTAAAATTTAGCAACTAGAATCTATGAAGAAGGATATATTACAAACATAAAGAAGGGAAACAAAGTAAAATCTAGTTCAAGAATGCATGTGTAGCACTGTATGACTTAAACCCAATCATGAACAGCTTTGTAATTTTATATCTCATAAAAATTAAAATTTAAAAAAGAACTCGATTAACAAAAACCACATCAGCATATGGCTTATACAGGATGTTTCTTTATATTGGTAATAGTTAGAGGTAAGAGATAAGCTTTAAGAATAAATCAAGAGACCACTGCTTTGGAGATCAAGTCTGGAATACCACTGTAGCAACATGGGCCAGCATACCTTTCACTAGAAGCAAAACATGTATTTGTAGAATTCTGTTGCAAATGTTTCACTCAACACCATATGGCAGTAAAAAGCAATAGTGGTAGTGAAGAGAAAATTTTTTTCCTCTCTTCAGCATATAGAAATAGGCCTGAGTTAATATCCCTCTAAGTTAGGCAAGCCTCTCTATGAGGTGGTGGGGCAGAAATTAGGAAACGAAGAATACATAATATTAAGCATACTATCAGTACTAATAGCTGTAGGTCTACAGAGCATAGTTGGAATTTTTGATGAGCTATGAACTGACATAGTTTGAGTTGGTGTAAACCATAACATTTGGCAAGCATAGTAGAAACACCAGCACAATGCAACACAGTGTGACTACCTCCATAGGCTGGATTAGACATAAAGCTTTAAATTATATTTTGGGGGAGTCACATTCGGCAACGCTCAGGAGTTACTCTTGGGTCTGCACTCAGGAATTACTCCTTCCTGGCCGTGCTTGGGAGACCATATGGCATGCTGGAGATCTAACTCGGGTCGACCTCATCTAAGGCAAATGCCCTATTCGCTAGACTATCACTCCAGCTCCTAAAGCTTTAAATTAAAAAAAAAAACTCCTTTCTGCCAAAATGGACTGGTCCAGAGGTCTGGTATACAGCATAGTGGTAGAGCATATGCCTTGCATGTATGAAGACCTAGGTTTGATCACTGACACCACAGAACAAAGAAGCAAAAATACACACCAGCTCTCCCAGCACCTGGAAAATCCATGACTGACCAATCTGTAGTCCTCATGTTCCAGAACTTTAAGTTAGAGTCTCAAGGACCACATTTCTTCTCAACAAGGTCAAGCACCAATTGTAAGGAAAGCAGGATAACGAAGCACTGATAGTAGAGGAAGCAGTCTACCTATGTTAAATTTGCGTATATGCATCTATGCGAGTATCCACAGACAAAAGATATCTGCAGTGTATATTGTAATATGACAAAGAGCTTTGTTCAAATATATTAATTTGAAAAGATATGCACACAGTTATTCTCACCACAACCCTAAGTCCAAAGAATTCCATTGTGGTATATATACACAATGAAGTAATAGAGGATGAGATCTTAAAGTTCACTGCAAGTTGGGTGCAATATGAGGGCATCGTGTTAAATGAAATTAATCAAAAAAGAAACAAACCTGTATAATTTAACATATCTATGGCATATAAGGAGACCAAAAAAAAAGGAAGTATACAGTACTGAATGATGACAACCCCTTGGCCTTTGATTTAAGAACTGAAAGTAACAAATAGCAGGGGGAAGAGGTGGAACAAGTAGACTAAAAGTGACACAAGGACAGTGATGATAGGTCTCGGGCCCTTTGGTGACTGAGGGTGCAGTAACTATGCACATTAGTACCATAAAAGTTAACACTATGAAGCAGGAAGGCAGGCAGATTAAGAAGCCCCTCACTCCCATAGCAATGAGTTCTTGGGAACAATGAAAGCAGCTAAACCTGAGGTTGTCAGGACCCACCTGGTGGACCCCAAGACCTGTTAAGACCTTTAACTTGTGCTAGCACAAACCCAGAGAAAGATAAACCCACTCCAAGATAAGCTCCAACAGGAACAAAGGTCAGGAAAGGAATGCCAAACTGTTCCCAACTCTTGCCCTTGACAACCACAATAGCAATGGACTCTAACCTAGGTAGAAAGTCAAATATGGTACAGCTTGAGGAAAACCCTATAAAAGCCAACTTGGGACAAAGGACACATGCCATGTGCTTCCTGAGCACATGTGTCGCCTGGGAACATGTGTTGCCTGGTACATGGCTCCTGAGCACATGTCAAACAACTTGGGACAAAGGAGACATGTCATGTGCTTCCTGAGCACATGTGTCACCTGGGAGCACGTGTTGCCTGGTACATATCTCCTGAGCACATGTCCATCTCCACTCTTAAGATGTGTACTGTAGTACATCAATGCTGGAGTGTGGACTGGGGCTCCCTCTCCACGCTCTTGTTTGAGAGCTTTATTCTCTCTTTCTCTCTCTCTCTCTCTTCCTCCTTCCCTCCCTTCCTGACTCCCAACTTCTAAATAAAAACTGTTTTACTTCATTGCTCATGTCCTCCTGAAATTCTTTTCTATGAGGGAAAGGCAATGAGCTGAAAGGCCTGGGTAATGTCTAGGACTGACTGTTCTTCCCTGCAATAAATAAGGCTCACAGCAGACTCTATCAAACCTAGACTCCCCCACCAGCACTTCCAGGGTGGCAAAGGCTGACAGAGAAAAAGCTGCACATTTCCTTCTTGAGACTGCTACCTCTCCTCCCCAATTCATGCAGATCATCTGGGAACCCCCACTACCATCAACTATTGGGACAACATCTGGCCAAGCAGGGTTTGATCCCTGGCATCCATTATAATCCTTCAAGTCCCACCAGGAGTGATCCTAAGCACAGCCAGACATGGTTTGAATACACGCACTTCCACCAAAAAAAGTGAATACTATTATAACCATCCTATCTAAATTATGATAGATATTAAAATATTTAATTAAAGAAATAAGATCTTTGCTGGTGTAAAATCTGTATCCAGGTAAAGAACACTAAGTCTGACAATGGGATATGACAGACGATAGAGAAAGGAACAAAGAATCAGTATGGGAATGAGGCTTGCACACAGCCATCAAGCATGCACTCAGTGGCAGCACGTATGGTGTTTTAAGCCCCACCATGAGTGAGCCCTGAGCTCAGAGTCAGGAGGAAGCCCTGAACACAGCCAGGTATGAGCCCCCAAAATAGAAAGAAATTGGGGTGGGAATAAAAAGGAAAGAGAAAAGAAGGGAGGAAGAGACTATGGGGGGATAAGAGGAGAGGCGTGGTGAAAGAAATGAGAAGGGCAGAGGGAAGGAGAGAAGAGTGAAGGGGAAGAAGAGGAGAGGAGAGAAGAGGGGAGGAGAGAGATCAATTTAAGTTTTCATGCTGGGCACATTTCATGTAATTAGATGGGGGTGGGAACAAGGTAAAGAAGCAGACCAGAGCTCATGCAATACCCAGAGCTTCTAATAGATATATATGACACCAAGTTTATTTATTTCAATAATTCCAGACATTAATATAGGCTGTAGCCTTAGTTATGATTGCATATGAAATTAATAAGGCTGAATTTATCAGTTGAGGATGTCAGAGAAAAGTTCTGAAGAAATCCTTCACCTAGGCTTTATTAATTTATATATACTTTTTAAAAAATATAAAATATAATTTCTAGTATATGGTGAGCTACCCGTGTTGTATTTGATATGCCAAATACCAGTTACAATTATAGACCTCATTCCGGAATGGATTGTGGCTCTTTATGTTCCTGGAGCAAGCAGATACCCTTGGGCTCTACTAGCATGAGAAAGGACATATGGAGATGTTACTGGTGCCCGCTCGAGCAAATCGATGATGAATGGGAAGACAGTGATACAGTATATGCAGACTAAAATACTTGGTGGCAAGAAAATATTAATTTGATCTAGTTATTGCATTTAACTGCTTTGAATGCAGGGGTCAAGGGAAGTGGTTCAGTGCATGCTTTGCATGGGTTTGATTCCTGGCACCACAAAAAATGCCTTAACTATAGTAGAGTCTCATGCACCTGAGTCTCTAAAAAAAAATTAGAATTAATAAAACTAATTAATAAAACTAATTAATAAATCTAATAAAACAAAAATTAATGAAACTACTGTTTTATAGAAGGGGTATGACAAACAGCATTAAATCTCAGAAAAAAGAACTAACACACAAATTCAAAAGTGGGAAGGAGAAGAGGGAGAGAGATGCAGAGACAGACAGAGAGACAGAGAGAGAAAGAGAGGAAATGGGGTACCTGCTACTGAGGCAGCCTGGGGGTGGGAGGGAGGGGGGTGGGGTACATTGGTGGTGGGAATGGGGCACTGGTGGAGGGATGGGTGCTGGAATACTGTATTAGCAAGAACCAATTATGAACACCTTTGTAATTGTATGTCTCATGGTGGTATAATAAAAAAAATTTTTTAAAAAGTGGGAAGGTAGGAAATCAGTAAAAATTTCAGGATCACCAAAACATTTGAACCAAGAATTGAAGGATAAACCAAAGGAGATAAAAGCTGACACATAGATGAAAGCCTACAACAGGGCAGAAAAAGCAAAGTTCTCAAACTTGAACATGGCTATGAATCAACTGCAAAAATCTTATTAAAACGCAGAACTGTGAATCAGGCCTCTGGGTGGGGCCTGAGATCCTGCATTTTTAACAGGTACACAGGTAGTTTAATGCTACAAATCCATGCTGTGCTACCTTTCTAGGACAATCTATCAGAGAACATGAATATAATGTATTCATAATATATATACATATATATATACATATGTATGTGTGTGTATATATACAATAGGGCTATACTGTGGGGATACAGGGATTTAGAGCATGTGGTCACTCTTGCAATAGAGGATGAGACTAGATCATGGGTTACAAAGAACATGTTAAGGAATATGAAAATTGTTACTATAGATCCTAAGAAGCACTTAAATGCTGAATGATTTGACTAGCTTCATTGAGACCCTAATAAACTGTTGGCAGAATAATATTTTTCACATTATAGTTGTTGGCCAACCATACTCACAAAATCATTTGGACTTATAGTAGAGTAACAAAGAGTAAAATAACTGAGGTAGAAAGCTTGAGTAAGTGGGAAAAAAAGTAATATAATATTCTGAGATAAAAAGAAAGGACTGAGAGAGAGACAAAAATGAATAATGATTAGAATGTAGGGAAAGGGAGGTAGAAAATTAACTCACATCCTCAAATTCTACTGGTTCTCAAAATTAACTGTACGTTGGAGTCTACCTATGTATCAGCCATAGAAATTCTATAACTAGTTTAAAGGACTCCATATTAAGAAGTTTTAAGATGGTTCCTTGGGTGATTCTAATATGCAGCCAAGGTTAATAATAATCACTACATAGCTATGCAGCCTCCACTAAGATCACAAAATTGAGAAAATAGTCTCATTTGATTTCCATAATACCTTGATGTAGAAATAAATCTCCAAAGCTATGGAAAAAGTACTAACCCAAACATGCGAAAGTGATCTTGAAATAATAATACTAAACTGGACTGAGACACAGTGAATATATTCTAGGGTCAGAGCGATAGCCCAGCGGGTAGGGCGTTTGCCTTGCACGCGGCCGGCCTGTGCCGCCTGGGTTCGATCCCCCGCTTCCCATATGGTCCCCCGAGCACCGCCAGGAGTAATTCCTGAGTGCAGAGCCAGGAGTAACCCCTGAGCATTGCCAGGTGTGACCCAAAAAAAAAAAAAAAAAAATATATATATATATATATTCTAAAAAAAAATCTATTTAACTATGAGGTTACTTTTTGATATGCTTAAAATGGTCTAAGACTTTGATGATAGTAGTACAACTCTGTAACTATACTACAAACCACTGAATTATTTGGAAGGAATTATTTACATGAAAATTAAATTAAATTTTAATAAAAGTGTTTAAAAAATCCAGGCATTTTTATGCTTTGTTTGTCCCACCGGCACCAAAAAGTAATACGCCACTTTGTCTCTACCATACCACAGTCACAGTGAAAAAGGCTGGGGAAACTGAGGACTGATGAGAGCCTTGCTCTTTGCAGGAAAGGAAAGTCAGTCCTAGACCTTACCCAGGCCTTTCTCTAGAAAAGAAATTCAGGAGGAGATGTATCACTGTATCACTGTCTTCCCGTTCATCATCAATTTGCTCGAGCGGGCACCAGTAACATCTCCATATGACCTGTCTCATGCTAGTAGAGCCCAAGGGCACCTGCTTGCTCCAGGAACATAAAGAGCCTCAAACCATTCCATCAGGTCAAGGTAATGAGGTCTATAATTGTTACTGGTATTTGGCATATCAAATAGGACACGGGTAGCTTGCCAGGCTCTGCCGTGCGGGTAGCATACTCTTGTAGTCATCTCTAAATCCAGCATATTGATGAACCATGCGGCCGCTTATGGCGCGCGCGAGCTGGGCTGTGATGGGCTGGTCTTCTGGGTGGAGTTCTGAAGAGGGGGAAGTCCAGATGTGGAAAATGGAGACCCTCATGGAGTGGGGGGTTATCTGGCTTGTTCGCGAGGCTCTGCTGGGGTCGCGGGGCCAGGGCTAGAACCTGCCATCCCCCCCCCCTCCCGTACCTCGTGAGCGGCTTGGCACAGGGATGAGCAGTGAAGTAATTACAGGTTCTATTTATGAATTTTGAAGAAAGAGCATTTTTCAGAGTGGGTCGGGAGAGATAGGGGGCACTGGAGAATGTTGCCATGTGGGCTTCTCCAGAACAGAGACAGAACACCAGCATACATCCCAGAGTTAAAATATGAAGGTATGAAGATACACATCTCAAGAGGGGAGATGCAGGTGATATATGCAAGGACTGGCAACACATGTGCACACTCCTTTGATCCACGTTGGCTTTCATAGAATTTTTCCCAAGCTGCCCCACATGGAGCTTTCTGCCTAGGTAAAAGTCTATTGCTGGGGTGGTAGCCAGAAGGTAGAGTTGGGAGCAGTTGATGGTTTACTTTTCATTTCCTTTCCTTTGTTCCTGCTGGAGCTTCTCTCAAAGGGGGATAGTGGGATCCAGCCTTCTCTGGCTCTGTGCTGGCTATGTAAAGGTCTTATCAGGCCTTAGTTCCTGTGTTCACATGGGGGAATCCTGACAGCTTAGGGCTAGTTGGTTTTATGACTTTACAAGAACTCATTGCCAAGGGAGTTCCTCTGTATCTCTGCCAGCCTGCCTCAGAAGACAGGAAGGAAAATACTCAAAGTTTACCTCTAAATATAAGGATATAAAACAGTCAAAATCAACATTTGTACCAAAATATCAATTCTATTACCATCAAATAGTTTGTTCTCAAATTTGCCTGTTTCATAGATAATTTTAGTAGTGGCCAAACAAATCCTGTTATTATCTACATATTATTTAGTTGTTATGCCTCTAATTTCTGGGGGCACAGAGGGCATCCCTAGCAATGTTCTGGGGTTACAAACATCACAGTACTTGTGGGGTCACGAAGTTCTAGGGATCAAACTCAGGGTTACTGCATGAAAACCATGCTCTCTAGCCCTCTGAGCCTTCTATTCAGTGCCTCCTAAAGTTTTTATATTTTTAATGTAGGGGTTGAGAGACCAATTCATAACCTATTGTTATACTAAAATGTTATTGACATACAGCCATATTTATTCATCTATAATTATGGATGCTTTTTGCTGCCTGTGGATGCCCAGTATGACTTAATGTGAAGTAGAGAATAAAGAGATGACCACTTTATCCCCATTCACTTATGCCACCCCAGGACCACCTGGGAAGTCTAAAATCAATAAAGTCTGTAATGAGCCCCTGCATAAAATGGACCTCAAGTCCTGCAACTCTATTATGTAGCCATCAAGTCACAGCCAATGTTCATTTGCTCTGCCTGGGGATGGGAATTAATCCCTACCACCCAATATGTGGGGAGCTGTGGACTCAGGCTGGAGGGAGGAATTGCTCTTTTCAGGAAAGGAAAGTCAGTCCTGTGAGGTTGCATTGGACAAAAAGGCAACTAGGATAAAATGACTGATGAGATAGCAACATTCCAGAATCAGAGATCACCTTGCCCCCCAGCATAGAAGACAGGAAGCTCCCAGGCCACATTCTGTGCTTCTCCACATGGACCCCTATAGCTAACAGGGAGACAAACCAAGAGCACTGGTTCCACTAGTCTTGAATATGGTAATGCTTCCTTTGTTCAAGTTGGCTTTTATAGGTTTTCTCTACCTAGGGGTTTCTTCCTAGATAAGAATCTGTTGCTAGGGTGATCCAAGGGGGTAGAGTTGGGATTAACTGATGATTGTCCTTGAAATTTCTTTTCTTGACTTGTGCTTCTGCTGTAATTTTTCTTGGGGCATTGGGTGGGGGGGTGGGGAGAGAAGGAGAAGGTGATCTGTGCTGGCACCAGGTAAAGGTAACAGGCCTTAGTTCCTGTATTCACAAGATGAGTCGGGCAGCCTTAGGTCTAGCTGGGTATTACTTCCCAGTAATTCCACTGCTCTGCGGGAGGAAGGGGGCGGGCCCTTCCCTATCAATTTGTCTGCCTCAACTTCTCAAGGCAGCCCCCTCTCACCTCCCCACTGCACCCACTGACCCCCACTGGCTTCATTCTCATAACACCACATATAGTCCCCAAACCAAAAGTGATTCCTGAGCACAGAGCAGAAGCAAGCCCTGAGTACAAACACAATACGGGCCAGGGAGACAATAGGGTAAAAATGCTTACCTCGAATGAGGCTGACCTGGATTAGTGGCCACTTCTGCCCTAAGCACTCATCCCTTTGGAGAGCTCTCCACTGAGTGAATAGCTTCAAGTTCTCCTCCAGCGGCAACCATCCCCACATATATTAGCAAGTCAATAAAGGTTTATTGAAGAGATAACATTTTTTATGACCCACTAACCCTTATGTTTTCTTCCCTTGAGAAAATGTCCTCTAAAGAGTTTACCATCTGGGTCAAGAGACAAACTGTTTTCTTGCATTTCCCAACAATAGTTTATAATTACAAGCATTATCAGAAACTAAGCTATTTGCATGAATATAGCCAAACTCCAGTTTGGGTTCAGCACTGTTGATATGTTTCACCAAGATCTTTAGCTTTCTAACCCTGACATTTTCTTATTATCTCTGCATTTCAATGTTACCTTCCAGGCTCTGCAATTAAAGCACTTTCTTAGGATTCCAAGCAAATAAGCCTGCACCATTTTTAAAGTGGCAAAACACCCAAGGGCACTACTTAATCCTCTGATTCTCCCCTTTAGATGGGGGTTTCTCAGCTGGGGCCACAGCTTTGTAACTGCAGCAGCATTTCCTCCACAAACAGGGCTGGAGTTTCTCTTACCCATACAGCAGTATTCTGCATCCTCTGCAGAATATATTTACACAGTTTTTCCAGCAAGACCCTGAGAAGATGAGTCATCGTTCTTATACAGAGGACTGCCCTTGAGGCCACAGAGATGTTCTCCCTCTTTCAATACTGGACTAGCCTTGAAAGAATGGCCCCTTGCCCACAGAACACAAAGACAGGAACCAGAGGTAACTGATAAAATGCAGGTAACTGATAAAATGATGGCTCAACTGAAAGTAACTGATAAAATGATAGTTCGACAAGAGCACAGCAGGAAGGGCCTTAAGCAAATAATTCCAGGGAGGGCTACAAGGCAAACATTCCCGAGAGGTCGCGTCTGATGTCCCCCTCTGTATTTGGTACGATACCTGACTGGTGGGTGATGGTTACCTGGTGCAGAGTGATTGGCTGCTCGCGCCGCAGACCTTGATGTAATATTTTAAACCTATTGAACAGTTATGCGCGGGCTTTTCTGTAGCGCTGGGTTATTCCTTAAAAGATCGGTCCCTGGAAGGGCTCGGGGCTCTTAGCCACTGACCGTTTGGGGTCATGCTATGAGCCCGAGTATACTCGCTTATTAATAAAACCCTTGCTTTTGCATAGGACTTGGTCTCTCAGAGTTTTCCTTGGTAGGTGCGGCGTTCCAAGGCTCCCATCAGTCACCCCATCGGGTGGCCAACCCTACAGCCTCAATCACAAAGTCAGTGTTACGTATACAGGAAAGTCTCCTACTTAGGTGGAAATGACACTTTAGAATTGCTAAAAACTAAGTGCAAGACAATATAACATCAGGGTCTTAAACCAAAATACATTCAATCCAGTTGAAAACATTATATGCATCTATTCCAAGGAGGAACAACTGACAAGTATAAGGGAGGAACCAGGAAATATAGGAGAAGTTCCCTCCACCCAGGCCTCACCTCTAGGACAATCACTAGTTTTAATACTGTAAAGCTATTCCAGGATTTGCAGGGAGATGGAGATGATGTAAAGTGACTAGTTATAAAACCACACCACTGACAGGTTTGGATATGAGTGAACAAGTCTCTCTCTGAAGTCTACATTAGTGTCACCAACAGATTGGTGTGCTGAGCAGAGTCCCGTTGGAGATACTTTCTCAGGAATCTCCATCCTTACCTGTATCAGCATCTTCATCACTGAGAAAATGAGTGAACTGCACATGGGAAACAAATCAGACAAAGAAGAGGAGGAGGCTCAGAGGAAGCATGGAGTGTTAATTGTAGGAAGTGAGAGGAGGGTAGTCCTGAGGATTTGTTGTAGGCAGGCAGAGGGGTGGGGGCACCACATGGCAATTAAAATTCCTAAAGAAGAAATCCAGAGCCACACCTGATTGAAAACCCTAAAACCAAACTTGACAAGACTGCAATCAACAATAGACCCTGGGGGAAGGAAAGGCCAGAGGCAATGTGTAAATGGCTTTAGCTAATTAAATCTCCTGAGGGAAATGAATCAGCCTTCCCACCCAGAACCCAGCTCAAAGAAGACTCCAAAGCATTCCAGTCAAAGAAGACCACTCACAAAGTCTACTCCCTTGGCAACGGCCATAGTAACTGAGGTTGAAGCCCCATATGGGATTAACTTGGGGAGAAATCTATAAAAGCCGTCCTGATCAAAGGACAGCGTGCACATGCTGCCTGGGCACACATGTTGCCTGTCGCACACGCTGCATGGACACACATGCTGCCTGAGCCCATGTGGCTGAGCACATGTGGTGCCTGAGCACGTGTGTTGCCCAACTCTCCCCTCTTGAGATGTGTACCTCTCTCTCTCTTTCTCTCCCTCCCCCTCTCCTAAAACCTCCTTAATAAAGTCTGTAAAACTTCACTGCCCGTCAACTCCTGAAAATTCTTTTTCTGCAAGGAAGACAAGAACCCTAAGGCAGCCCTGGGTAAGGCCTAGGACTGACTTTCCTTTCCCTGCAAAGAGCAATTCCTAGCTCCAGCCTGAGTCCATGGCTCCCGAGAAACCTCGGGTGGTGGGGATCAACTCCCGCGCCTAGGAATCAAGCGGGCATCAGGTGTGGCTTGACGGCCACCTTGTGGGGCTGGTGGGGCTCAGGCCCACGCCCGTGCAGGGGCTCATCACAGACTTTATCAGTCCTAAGACTGCCCAGCAGGTCCCGGGTGGCAGAGGCAGCTGGAAAGAAAGCAACCATCTCTCTCCCTTTCCGGCCTCACATAAGTCACCCGTGGGGTCCACCTGCATCAGATTGATTCTGGTCTTCAAGAACCAGGTACAGAACAGAAGATGAGCACAGCAAGTGAGTATCAATTATGTGAGATGCACCAAGTCCAAGAAGACCTGCTAATCAAAAACCCATATTAAAGCTTAGCTCAGTCAAGGGGGCCGGAAAAAAAGCTTAGCTCAGTCAAATGTGCTTGAATCCAGACAGACCAGAAAGCCAAGAGTAAGGGATGCACTAAGAAACTTGTGGGAAGTTTATAGTAATATGGGGTACTCAATGTGGGCCAAAACTCTGGAGTTACAACACCTGGTTTCAATTTTTATTCCACCCACTGCTAGGGGTGAATTACTAAATATTTCTTTGCCACTAACTGTCTTGCCTATAAATGAAAACAAAATTGTCTATTATTATCTCAACTCTAGCAGTCCCTTGGTTTTAAGATGCCTCATCTTTAAAATGTTCCAAAATAGATATTCCCAGGATATACTAATCTTTCCAAATGACAGAAAAATAAAGACACACCTAATTCATTTTATAAAGTTAAATAGCAGTTAAGTTTAAACCTAAAAAGGCAAAACTAATAAAGTATATTAGAACCTTCCCTCTTGTGAATTTCATCACCAAAAAAATCTACATTAAGTACTAGCAAAATTTTTAATAACAACTTGGAATAAAATGTGTGAGATTTTTCACTAGGATCCACAATGACTAAAGTTAAATATTAGTATTCATCATATAAAAGACACCAAATCAAAATCCATATATTTCAAACATGCATGCAATAAAAATCAGTATTTCTGAGATACTACTTTCTAAACAACAACAAAAAAAGAAAATAATGTGACCCAGCTTCCTGAAATGGAAAAATATAAAATGAATTATCAGTGACATCATAAATTTCCATTCATAAATAAAACTGTTTCTTTTAATCATATTCTTACTACTGCTAGTGAGCTGAACATGCTGAACAATGCAAAAATAAAAGACAAACCAGGAAACAGATTGTCTCACACTAAGCCAATCTGGGTTTGATCCTATCACAAAAAAATTTAAAAGTCTTTATGAAACTCAAAGGTTCACTAATAATTTTTTGTTTGTTTGGGGGCCATGCCCTTGCAGTGCTCAAGGCTTACTCCTGGCTCTGCGCTCAGAGATCACTCCTGAGAGCTCAAGGAACCATATGAAGTGCAGGGGTTAAATCTCATTTTGGCAGTATGGAAGGCAAGGACCCTACCTGATGTACTATCATCTAGCCCCCTGTCGGGGACGCGCCGGGGTCCCCGAAGGTGTCAGGACAGAGGTTGTCTTCTACCTCCGAGGACGCCGGGAGAACAGATGAAAACTCACGAGTCCGGTGCAGTTCAAAAAATGGCTTTTAATAGTACAAAAGCTCTTCCACAGCACTACAATATAATGAACAAACTTTAGCTCTAGTCCGAACTTAGACCATACAAAGAGCCTAAGTCTCCCACCAAAGAGAGAGGATCTCACCCGAGCTGAGTCCTACCCAGACGAAGGAGCAAAGGCCAAAGAGCAAAAGGCCAAAAGCCCAGGGAGCCAAAAGCTGAAGGCTGAGGAACCAAAAGGCAAAAGGTCAAGGGGCCTCAAGTCAGCCCCTTATATACACCAAAGTAACCCAATCGGGAGGTTGTCATGCCAACAAAGAACCCTAAACAGAGTGTAGTGCCACACCCTATTGTAGGTATAAACAAAGGTTATACCAAGGACTAATCCCGAGATTATCTCTTATGTAAAACACTGGAGAGAGAGGGGGCTGATATAAAGTAATACATCTTAACTTCATGAGCTTCATGTAATCTAGATGGTACCCACAAGGTCCTTCTTATTATTATCTGCACCAGGGTGATTCTGAGTATCTTGTTCTCGTGTACTGAAAGGGTCACTCTCGCCTGCTTAGAGCAAACTAGTATGATCCTTCCTATAGTCTACCTTTAGTCTCAGCATAGCCAGGGTGGTAGTCTCTTGGTAAATTCTAACTGTCCCACATTGGGTGCAGTGGGTATAAAGAGGAGCTGTGCCCAATCTAGAAAACATAGAAGTCTTAGTAGATGTATAAGTCAGAAGTTATTCAATCAAGGTGACTTCTGTAAGTGCCACACCCTCTAGCAGTGTTTACATAGAAGAGAGATCTCATTAGAATGAACATTGGCTTAAATAAGATTAAGCTGGCAGTGAGCAAAACAACAAAACTCCCAGATTAGCTAAACATGTCCTCCAACACCCCCAATTTTTAAAATCAATAAAAACTCAACAACTTTAAAAATGCATAAAGGTATACAGAATATTCTAAAAATAACAGCTATATTATAGTAGAAGAATGTGAAGTGCATATGGAAGAATATTAAGTAAAAAATTTTCGCTAAAAAGATGGCTTTCAAAGAAAGTGATCTTGCCCTATTTTAAACCCTGCAACAATTAGAAACTGTGCCCAGCCAATAACAGGCATTCTGTAGTTTTAGAACATAAATCAATCTGTAGATCAACATAATAGAAGAACTGGTCTTAGGATCCCATAATAGATGAATGGGTGACATTTTTTAATGAAATGCAATTTAAATAGTGAAGAAGAGCTATGTGTTAAAAAGTTAGTAGATAAATAACCATATATATATATATATATATAATGATATATGCAAACAATAATAGTTTGAAACTTCTAGAAGACAGCTGCCTCCTATGGAGCTGCACACTGTGAGCTAAGCCCTAGTCAGTGGGATATTACTGGAAAAATGAAGTCACTGAGCACAAGGAATGGCTGGGCCCCCTCAGACCTTATGGCTGGGTCTGGTGCCACCATATCTGGCCCCCTGCACATACCACAGGACTCTGTTAATTCTTAAAGTTAAATGTACGTCTAAGGAGTTAACCCTAGAATATATTTGTGATTAGGGCATTGATGAGTAGTGCTTTGTAGTTGATAATGATTAATATATTTCATAGGCTTATTTGTTCAGAATCATATATAATACCCTCATGTGGGGAATAAAATTACTGCATGCTGGACTTGTAATCACTGCCTTGTTCTGGTCTCACTGAGCTGTCCCAGATCTAGCATCCACTAAAGATGTGGCATGAAACAATTCTATTATGAATTACTTTGTAAATCATGGTGCTTTAATTGAAAATAAATAAAAATATTAAATCTGAAAAAAGCAAATACAAAATTAAAAAGGAAAAATAATATAATAATCATTGAAGGTTTTGGTAACTCATTTTCAATAATGAGAAAGTCATCCAAAAGAGAATCAAAAATGAATCCGGATCTGAACAACACGATAGATCAAATGAACCTAAGAGACATATATAAAATATCACATTCAATAGCAGGAGTATACATGTTCTTTGCAAGAGCATATAAAATATTTCCCAGGACAAATATTAGGTCATAAATCAAGTCATGAAAAATTCAGGGAGATAGAAATTGTAACTTATATATTTTCCAAACATAGTGATATAAAACTAGAAATCAAATACAGGAGGAAAACTAGAAATTTCATGTACATGCAGAATGTAAATAACATAGACACAATAATCAATGGGACAAGATCAAAAGGAAAATTAAAATTATCTTAAGACAAAAAAATGGAAACTATATACTAATACTTAGAAAACAATGAAAGCAAAATAGTTTACAGCTATATGTATATTAAGGAAAATTAAAGATCTTAAGTTAAGAAAAAGGAAGTTAAATTTGCCTATAAATGGATGGACATGGAGAAGATTATGTTGAGCGAAATTAGCCAGAAGGAGAGAGACAGATACAGAATGACTGCATTTATTTGCATGGCATAAATATATACATACATATTATGAAACCAATATCCAAGGTCAAGTGAAACATATATCAGGAGGTCTTGTCAAAGGTGGAAATTATCACAAACGTGTGGGAGACAGAGGTTAGGTAAGACAGAAAATGAAACAGGGTGCTAATAATAGTCGAGGGTACTAATGCCAACCTAGAACTGAGCATTAAATAGAGGCAAAAGGATACACATGACAAACTTTTGATGTATGTTCTGTAATCCATAGTCTGGAAGGGAAGGGAAAGAGAAAGAGAGAGAGAAAGGGAAATAAATAAAGAACCTGCCATGGAGCAGGGCTGGGGAAGGGAGGAGGGAACCGGGGATGTTGGTGGTGGGAGATGGGCACTGGTGGAGGGACGGGTGCTGAAACACTGTATGACCAAAACCCAAACATGAACTTTTTAATTGTAAAAAAAAATAAAATAAAATAAAATAAAATAAAATAAAATTAAAAAAAGAAAAAAAAAAAAAGAAAAGGCAAAACTATAAAAGCCTAAAGGTACTAGAAAAAAAGAAAGTCCAATGTTAGCAGAATGATGAAACAAGAAAAAATTAGAACAAATAAATTATAGAAAAATAATAGAAATTTTGACAAAACTATAAGACATACTTTGTAAAGATAAATATAATTGGCAAGTCTTTAGTTTTATAGCCAAGAAAAGAAATAAAAAAATTATTAATTAAAATGATAAATGGAAAAACCCAACAGATGACATAGAAATGCAAAGCATCATAAGAATTATATGCAAACTAATTGGACAATCTATGAGAAAAGTGTACAGCTCTATAAACGTTCTACCAGAACTGAATTATGAAGAAATAGGTATTATGAGCAGACCAATAATGAGCAAAAAGATTGATTCAATAATCAAAACCTCCCAGAAAACAAAAACACAAGATTAAATGACTTCATGGGGAAATTTTTTTCAAATGTTTAAAGGGAATTAACATCAATTTATCTCAAATGCTTCTTAAAAATGGAAGACATATCACCTCAAGCTCACTTTACAAGGCCAGCATTACCCTGATATCAAAGCCAGAAAATTGCAAGCCAATATCCTTGATAAGTGTAGATGCCAAACTCTACAGAATATGAGTAAAAAAAAACTCAACAAAATAAGTTTGTATGCAATGTTATATCAAAATAATGTCATATATGACAAAGTCACTATTAACATCACATATGACCATAAAAAGCTGAATGCTTTTCCTCTAAGCTCAAAAACAAGACAAAGGCATCCCATTTTCACTATTCCTATTTAGCATAGTACTAAAAGATTTAGCTAGAGCAAGAAGGTAAGAAAAAACAGTAAAAGGCATCCAAATCAGAAAGAAGTAGAATTGTTTTTGCAGATGACACAATTTTATATAGAGAAAATAGAAAATATTTTAAAAACTCTAAAAATACCCTGCTGCAGCCAATAAGTGAACTCAGTAAAGTTGAAGGATAAATCAACAAACAAAGATCAGCTGCATTTCTATTCACTACCTAAAAAAGGAAATAAAGAGAACAATCTCATTTGTGATAGCATCAAAAATAATAAAAAAACAAAGAAGGAAAATATCTGTACACTGAAAACTATACCATCAATAAAAAGAAAAAGAAGACACAAATAAATGTAAAAATATCTCATACTCATACATTGAAATAATTGAATCAAAATGCCATGCATTCAGAATCATAAGATTGACTGCAATAGCCATCAATATTCCAATAGAAATGTTAGAGAATAGTAGAAATGAATAAAACCAAAAAAAAATCATATGCAATTTTATAAGACACAAACAGACTCAACAACTCTGAGACAGAACAGAGCTGGAGGCACTGCAACTCATGATTTCAAATTATAAAGTAGCTATAACAATAAAAAAATGGAGGGCATAAAAACAGGTTCATAGACCAAGGGAACAGAATCAAGAACCAGAAATAGCAAAGCACACAGTCAACTAATATTTGACAAGAGAGCCAGAAATAGTTGAAGGATAAATTTTGATGGGGAAACAAAAGAATCAAATGCAAAAAAGTGAAATTAGAGTCTTATCTTAAAATATTTGCAAAATTTACATAGAAACAGCTTAAGGATTTACATACAAAACCTTAAAAACTATTTGGTAAAAATAGGCAGGTGAACTCCTTGATTTTGATCTAAACAATAGTTTTTGCCTCTAGCACCAAAAAATACAAGCATCAAGAGCAAAAAATCAGGCCCTGAATGATAGTTCAGCAGTTAGCGAATGTGCCTAGGAAGCAGCAAACCTGGGTTGGCACCATCTATGGTCTCCAGTGCACCACCAGGAGTGAGTCGTGAGAACAGAGTCAGGCTTAAGCCCTGGTCACCACCAGGTGTAGCTTCCAAATAAACAAACAAACAAACAAACAAACAAACAAAAAAGCAAAAATCAGTTAAGTGGTGTCGGGGATGCCGCTGGGTCCCTAACAGTGCCAGGAAGCGAGTTCCCTTCTACCTCCGAAGCTGGCGGGAATGGATGAAGACTCAGGAATCCGATGCAGTTTTAAAAGGCTTTACTTATCACAGGTTCAGGCATACAAATCAACAATAGGAAAAACCCTGTGCTTAGGATTCCTGGCTAGAACCCCAGCCACGTGTAGGCCAAAATGGCGGCCACCACGTGTTAAGGCCCTGTAAAGAGGAGACAAAGACAAGACTCCCAAGAACGGTGTGAGCTCACAAAGAGAGAGCCCAAAAGAGCGCGTGGGAGAGGAAGCAGGCTAGTTTTATACCCCTGCAACTCAGAGCTCCCTCCCACTGTTATGGAAAGCAGGGAGGGTCAAATGCCCTCAGGTAATCTCCCCCAGCACCTCACCTAGGCCCTTTTATATGCTAATGTATTGAGCCAACATCTGCCTGGAAAAGCCTTTATAGGGTAGAGAAGGGGTTTCTGAGATAGCATGTCTCTGTACCAAAGACTAATACTAATGCCAGTTAAATATTTCTCCAAGCCTTCACAAGTCTCGTCTACTTCACAGTAGTTTTGTATTTTAGTTGCCTTTGAGTTATCAGGGAGCCATGCTTGCTTGCTTGGAGGCAAACAGCATTTCTCTCTGGTCTACTTACTAAGAGATCCAACGTGGCCAGGCAAATATGCTGGTAAGATCTAGCTAGCCCCACGATGATTGTGGTAGCATGAGAGAATATTTATATCAGTTAGTACAGAATACATGGTCAGATAAACTGCCACATTTAGACTACCCCTTATCTATGATGTGATTTGCAGGAGGCAATCCAGAGCAGATGCACAGGCTCTTAGAGGAGTCCTGCAACAAAGTGGGACCACATCAATCTAAATATTCTTCAACAAAAGTGATAATCAACTGGATGAGGAAATGTAATGTAGTAAAGGGGGTGTGCCCAGATAATTCTTGATCCCAAAACTTAAGGAGAACAGAGAAGGAAAGAAATCAAGGGGGAAAGGAAGATAAAGATAATTAATGTGGGAACAGGTTGGTATTAGTGATGTGGGAGAGTGGTATAACTGTATATCCAAAACACAGATTCAACAACACTGAAAGCATGATATCTGAGCTGCAACCACCAAACTTTATAATGTGCCTGTCCAGGTAGCATGTTAGTTGGGCAGGGGTAAGGTGGGGGTGGAATATGGAAACACTGGTGGAGGGAAGTTGACACTAGTGGTAGGATTAGTGTTGAAATATTGTATGCCTAAAACTCAATTGTCAATAACTTTGTAAATCATGGTTCTTTCAGTGAATAAAAATTGTTTCAAAAAAGAAAACGAAATGGCAATTTATGAGAATGGTAGAAAATATTTGCAAAACATATATCTATAAGTGTTTAATATCCAGAATACATAAGGAATGTAAACATAGAAAGGCAATAAAAAATAAACACAGAAAGGCAAACAATATGATTAGCACTGGGCAAATTATTGGAATGAACATTTTTTTCAAAGAAGATAAGCAAATGACCAACAGGCATATAAAAGTTGCTAAACATCAATAATCATTAGAGACATATCAAAATCACATTGAGCTACAGTCTCTGCAGCCTCTGACTATGACAATGGTTATCATCAAAATGATCCAGGCTAACAAATGCTGGTTAGAGTGAAGAGAAAACTGAACCAAATATAAACTGTTGGTGGAATGTACATTGAAAACCATCATGAAAACCAGTATGGTGTTTCCTCAAAAAAAATCAAAACTAGAACTACTGCTGTTCTAATAATTCTACTTCTGGGTATACTTTCTAAGGAAATGAAATCATTATCTCAATGCTCTCCTTGCACCACATGTTCACTACAGCATTATTAATTATAGACAAGAAATGCAAGCAATCTAAATGACTGTCAATGGATGCATAAAAGTCTGCCAATGTATAAATAGAATGTCTGTATACATATATAGAGATTTTAATGGAATATTATTACTCTGCTGGTGAAAATTTCATGGCTTGGATATATTGACGAATTTTCCAATGCAAATAGATATTAAATAACAAGAGTATATAATAATTTCTGATATTGGGTTCCAAAGTTTGCAGTTTTGTTGTGACCTGACAATAAGAGAGATACCGAAGAAAGGGAAGATGCAATTATATGTCAAAACTAGTAACCGTTGTTATAATTTTATTGGCTATTTATCTTCTTCTTCCACCTTTTGTTAATGTCTACAAATTTATTTGATGATTGTTCACTTCAAGAAAAAGATGCAAAATTTTGCAAACAGTACTACATCTACTACACAATTCATGTTTCAAAGATTTGACTTGCTTATAAATCTGAACTTATGCATAATTTATTGAATGTTATATAAGGAAATATTAGCTGTTCTATAGTTTCCCATGGGAAAGGAAAAAAAACTATATCTTCTATTTTATGGTTAAGCTATGGTCCTGAATTTCTTATCAGAATGCCTGACAAGTAATAACTGGCTATTCATAGAGTCATGCATACTATACTAATACACAGCCCTGAATGTAGGATATTTGTGGGAAAAAATGAATGACAGGTTAATGAGTTTTCCTCCTGCATTTCTGGCATCACGTCCAGTAAACATTATCTTTCTTTGCACAATGAAGAGCATATAGTGGCCAAGTGATACAGACAGGTGCAGGGCATTCCAACTTGGTATTTTCACCACATTTCATAATGAAAAAAATGGCAACAATATTCTACTTCAGAAATGTGTGGGGTTATTTTTTAATCACATTTGTGTCAGTTAGAGTTAATCGTGAAACCAAGAAAACGTTTCTGCCCTCGGGTCTTATCAGCAATTTAAACTTGGGGCAGAAGTCAAGAAGCTGAGGCTGGCGGACCAGATTCACTATCGTGCCTAGTTTTGTACAAGTTACGAGGTGAGAAAATTTCTTACACAGTTATATCACTAAAAGAAAACTTTTAAAGAACAGTATTTCATAAAAAATGAAAAATATGTGAGCTCAAATTCAAAGTCGATCAATAAATTTCTGTTTTGAAATGGAGGGGGCAAGGGAACAGCCACACGAGCTTTGCTCAGGGCTTACTCCTGGCTCTACAATCAGGGATCGCTCCTGGCAGTGCTCAGGGACCATATGTGGTTGTGAGGATTAACCCCGGGCATGCAAGGCAAAGCCTTACCCACTATATTGTTTTCCTGGGCACCCCATCAAAAAAGTTATATTGGAACATGGTACTTCTCATTTGTATACGTTTTCCGTGGTAGCTTACATTCTAGTGAGTTGAGTAGTTGTGGCAGAGACAAAAAAAAACCAACTCAAATATTCGAAATCTTCCTCGAAACATGCAGAAAATGTTGAAGACTACTTGCATTAAGTGAATACCTATTAGGTCTGAGATTTTGGGGGATATTTATTCTTTTTTTACTAAACAGAGTGCTGTTGGTTTTCTCAGACTTTTACATACCAATATTCCCAAGGGAGCTTGTCAAAATATAGATTCACACACAGTTCTGATTAGAGCACAGATTCTGTATTTCTTACTTGCTCTGTGTGAGGGTTTTCTAGTGCGAAAAACTGGGTCCTGTCAGTCTAAAAAAGTCTGAATAAAATAGAATAATATATTGTAGGAAAAATTAAATAGCTTAATGCAATCTGTGATTTTCTGTCTTAGATTTATTGCTGTGGCACATGTAAATGATAGATGTTAAAGTTCACGCTTCAGCTGTCTTTTGTCATTGTGCTTTCTTAACAGAGCTGCACAGAACCATTTCATCAAAGAGTAAAAGGGATTCTAACAGTTTATTTGCTACTATACATGAAAATAATATTGAAGAAAACTAGTATTTGTGTTTTAATTCTATTCAAAGGAAAGATGACAAAATTCATAAATACTATTAATTTTTGCAATAACTTCTTTGCATGGTTAATAAAATGGAATATTAATAAGGTATTTTGCTTTATAGCCTATGATTAAATATTATTTAAAAAATATGGTTAAAAGCTTTCAACATATTATCCCCAATTTTGAATCTAGATAATTTCATGTTAACACCAGGATTACAAAACAAAAACAAAAGCTATGCTCTCAACATCAAATATTTGGCAAGAAAGCAACTAGAACTCTCCTGAACTCCTGGCAGGTGTCTAAAATGGCAAATCATTTGGAGAAACACTATCAAAGCCTAATATATGTGTTCTTATGACTCATTAATATTTCTCCTAGTATATACTCAACAGAAATGCATTCATATTGTCAACAAATTTCTGTTTTTAATTTGTTTTGTTTTTGTTTTGGGGCCATACCCAGCAGTGTTCAGGGCTTACTTCTGGCTCTTCACTAAAATTGCTCTTGGCAGGCTCAGAGAACCATATAAGGTGCCATGGATCGGACTCAGGTCAGCCGTATGCAAGGCAAACATGCTACCCACTGTAAAATTACTCTGGCCCTAGAAGAATTTCTAAAAGCAGTTTTTGTACCCAGATTCCTACCGAAGACATGGCACATGTCATGTATGTACTCAACCACTGAACCACATGTTCCACCTACAAAGTATTTTTGTTGTAGGATTTTAATTATTTTTTATTTTGGACACTGTGGTTTACTAACTGTAATTATGAATTGTTTGAACACCACACTCTGTACCAAGGTGTGCACTTCCCTCCACCACCATCTTAGAGTCCCTCACATATTGTCTCTTCTTACCCCACTTTCTCCCCCCCCACCCCCCTTGGCAAGCTTCCTACTGAAGACAAGTTCCCAGTTGCTGATGCCTTTGGTCATTTGTTATTCCCCTTTTCTTACACATATGAGAGAACACATGTGTCTGTATACAGTATCATTCTTAGGAAACTCAAAACTTGGGGCCAAAGATAATACAGCAGGTAAAGCACTTTCGGGTCAATCCCGGCATCGCATCTGGTCACCCAAGCACCACACAAAGTGATCCCTGAACACAGAGCCAGGAGTAGGACATGAACACAGATGAGAGTGGTCGCTTGTATCACTTATCTTCCCGTTGTTCATTGAGCGGGCACCAGTAACTTCAATCATCCTGTCACTTGCTAGTATAGCCCAAGGGCATCTGCTCGCTCCAGGAATACGAAGAGCCTCAGACCATTCCTTCAGGTCATGGGAATGAGGTCTATAATTGTTACTGGTTGTTGGCATATCATATACTACACCGATAGCTTGCCAGGCTGTGCCGTGCAGGTGGTGTACTCTCAGTAGTAGGCTCTCAGTTCATGCATTTACTGATAAACCACAACAGGGAGAGATCAGGTTTTCTCTTGGGTGGAGCTCTAACGAGCTGTGGAGTCCGGATGTTGAAAATGGTGACCCACATGGTGTGGGGGTTCCTCTGGCTTCTTGCAAGGCTCTATTGGGATGGCGGACCAGGGTTAGAACTAGCCATCCCTTTTGGGCACCTCATGATTAGCTGAGCACAGGGAGAGCTGGTAGCAGCTCTGCCCCATGTGTCTGAGTGGTACAAAAAAATGAAAGAAAAAAGAAACTCAAAACTAGAGAACAAAAATATAAGTATTTACCAACTTTAGAATAGGGGAAAATGCAATTAATTACAACAGAACATCCACAGTAATGAGATTCAAAAACAAAATAAAGCAGAACTGCATTAAAAACTATAGGCAAATCTCACAACCATAATAGTTACAGAAACAAATCCAGGCCAAAATTTCTATAAACCTTGAAAAATATAAAACCTATCTATGATATTAAAAGTCAGAATGTAGTTACCTGGAAGTGGGTATTTTGCTTAAGTGAGTGAAGTGAAGTTTCTGGGACGTTGACAATACTTATTTTGTACTGGGTGGTGAAACCTTCTGCAATTACAAAAATGTCATACAAAAAGTTTATCTATACAACTGTAGAGGCCTCTTTTGTACATCCACTGAAACAGCTCTATAAAAGGCACATTTAAGAACTCTCTACCCTGAGCTAAAATGCCACCTTATAAACTAAGGAAGGCTGGGTTTCAAAGGTCCCTTTTTTCTTTCATAGTTATATTTACATTAAAATTTTATAAGTATTAATGTGTATTTGTTGAGGGCGTGTGGAGAGGGCAGCCCACACACAATGGTACTCAAGGTTTACTCTTAACTCTGTGTTCAGTGATCACTCCTGGCAGGCTCAGGGGACCATATGTGGAAGTGAGGATCAAACCTTTGTATGCCACTTGAAGGCCTTCCTAGGTCTTTCCTACTTAGGTTTTTTTTATCAGAATGTTAGAGTGGCCACCCTTTGGGCTGTTCTAGTTTAAACAGGAGTTAAAGGACAGGGAAAATAAGAGTATACTTTTAATCCACCGCTTCATGCCACCAGTATTTATATAAAATAACATATAATAGACAATGCCTTGAAACATAATCAATATCATTGTGAACAACTTTAATTTCCATAATATTTCTGCGACTGCACCTTGTTGTCACAGCTATCAAGAAAGTTGGAATCAGTGTGGTACTATTTACATCTGTACACGCAGCACTGGGTAAAGTGCCAGACACATTGCAGAAATTGGCTGAGTGAAATGACATTTTGTCACTAGAGAGATTCTATTTTGCAAACTGGTGATTTATGGAAATGCTTAGGACATATAAATAAGTAAACAAATCAGTTTATATTACATACATTTGCATATCTATCACGTATATGCCTGCATATATGTGAGAATATATTTTGAAGCCATTTTACAAAACCCCCAAAACATGAAAATATCAAAGGGAGAAAATAAAAAAGTAATTAACTAAAAATAATGGAAATTAATGGTGATTTGTCCCCTCTAATCCATATTTATCAAATTTTTAATCATTGCAATTGTCATACTTTTTAAAAAATCCTTTTTAAAAGATAAAAAACAAAGGTATGAAGGACTCACAAGAGCACCACCAATAGAAAAGAGTAAAAGACTAAGCACTCCAAGGATCTGACACTCACACCAACTCCAAGCAGATATCTGAGCCACTCTTCCCCAGTGACTGTCTTCATGTCACTAGTCTGAGGCCAGACAAGCACCCCTTTCCATACTACAGGAGCAAGCAACATCTTCCCTCACACTGAAGGCAATAGTTTTTCTCCTTTTTGGTAGATGTCTAGAACTCTGGGGCACCTATTCACTTACAAGTTACAGAGTTCTTTTGGGTTTTCACTCTGTATTTCTGAAATTCAATTTACAATGTGAGGAAAAATGGTGTAGCCACAGAACCCCTTTGCTGAATTCACGAGTCAGAGTGACAGTGCCTTTCTAAACTCCCAGAACAAGTATCTGCTCAGTTTCTCTTTCTCAACATTTACTCACTTCTGGAATCAATCTCTTAACTCTAGCTGACTTTGGGCACTATAGTCCACCCAGATCTTAACTCAGCCAATCTGAACCAAAATGACGTAGGCAATAATTGGAAAAAGGCATAAGTATCCCATAATATGTTAAGTAAGTATTGTCCCCAACATCACAGGTTAAAGGATAATTAGAGAAGTTGATGCCCTTGGAATGGATGTATTTACTAGAAGAAGAAAAACCAGCCTAACCAAGCTTAGGGGAAGTCCTCTGCAGAGCAGAAAAGAAGAGACCAGAGGACACAAAAATATTTGCAGATTTATAGTCTGAAGGAAACCTCTGAGTTCACTGACCTTTGCTCCCCTCAAAAGGATTTAATGAACTTTCTCAGAAATATGCTAGCAAGCAATCACGAAAATATCTTATACTTCGATGTCCCTGCCCCTTCCATGAACTCACCATGGTGAACTCAATTCCCTAATATTTTGGTCTGCTCCGATCACTGTCTCAAGGTTGTTTACCTAACCAGAGAAAAGCCAACTATCTCAAGCAACAATGGCCAACTATTCGCAAGAATCTCATGGCATTAAGCTGCTCCGGAAAGATGGCTCAGGTACCTATCACATCTGACACAACAGTTTATTGAGGGTTCACAAGCATACTGGTTAATATTGAGACCATTTATTAATGTAATACTAAAATTCAATAAAGTCATAAAGAAGAAGCATTAAGAAGTAGCTTTAGAAATAAGAGCTTATTCAGTATTCCTGAACCCCCCCCCAAAGGCATGTAGGCTATCCTTTGGTCTCTCTTTTTGTGTGACTAAGTCACATTTACTTTCGCCTCTTCAAATGGTATGTTAGTGGTGTAACAGTGCATGAAGGATTTAGAGGTGGATAGAAAATGTTGGTTTTTAAAAATTTAAATTTATTTCACCTTCCTAATTATTTAAAATTAGTCACTGCTGAAAAAAATCACAAAGACTACTGGAACCTATTTGAAGAGGCTTGCTAGGTTAGGAAGCATCACACTTTGTTGTTTCTGTTTAATTTTAACTTTTGATTCATACTTGTTTATAACAACTTTTTATCCATGTATCTTAATATAGCCATTGCTAGCTATAGAGATAGTCATGTTAAGGCATAAGGAAAAATAAGGGTCAAGGATGGTCAGATATTTTTAAGAGATTTCATTATTCCTTCATTCCAAGGGCATTTTCTGAACTTCTCTACTGTTTGGCACAGAGAACACATTCTAGATTCAGAGAGCAGTAATGATGTTTTCTTGTTTTCATGGAGCTTTGAGTACAATGGGTAAAAATTAGGATTACAAAATGGAAATTGAGGAATTAGAATACCCACTGTTGCCAGTTCAGAGGCTTAGGAACCAGCTATTCTATTCAGTGTCCTCTGAAAGAGCCTAGGTCTATAGATAACCAGCAATAAACCACAGAAGCATCAATCAAAGATTAGGTGTGGGGTTGAAACTTGACCACAAGTTAGGCCCTTCCCTTGATCAGCCTTCATCAATGTTATTATTTTGAGAAAATCTCCCACACCAGATCCCAAAAGATAAGCCAATGGGAGCAGGAACATCAAAAAGTACCATGTAGACCCGAAGGAAATTCTACTGCAGACTCTATCAGAGCATGAAGGAGGTGGGTCCTTGAGTTCTTGCCCTTGTTCTTCCTGTTTCCTCATCTTTTGGGAATGAGGAATTTCCCTTGGTAGCCCATTTTTTCCTTATGCCATAACATGACTGTCTTTCCCTCTTTTTTCCTTACACCTTAACATGACTATCTCTATAGCTATCAATGTCTAAATTAAGATACATGTGTAAAAAGTTGTTATAAATAAGTATGAATCAAAATGTCTTTAGCAGTTCTTTGTACCTCAATCCAGTTGTCCAGAATCCTAAATTCTAAATTCTTCTCCAGACATCTAATTAGTTCACCATTTCCTAAAAAAAAATAGACGATCTTTCCCCTTTTTTCTTCTCTCTGTATTCCTCACAACCTTTTACAAGGTTTCCGATTCTCTTCTCATCACACAACTTATCCTTTACTTGGATGGTTCTCAATACCAAGCACTGCTTGTGAGCCCTTCTTCTATGACCCATTTTGCAGATTAGACATCTTGGGATATGACTAGTAAGAATAACAACTGGTATTTATTTATACCAACAATGTTCTAGAAACTGGATTATAGATAATCTCAATTCACTCTCACTGTCTTCCCGTTCATCTTCGATTTGCTCGAGCGGGCACCAGTAACATCTCCATATGACCTGTCTCATGCAGGTAGAGCCCAAGGGCACCTGCTTGCTCCAGGAACATAAAGAGCCTCAAACCATTCCATCAGGTCAAGGTAATGAGGTCTATAATTGTTACTGGTATCTGGCATATCAAATACGACACGGGTAGCTTGCCAGGCTCTGCCATGATACTCTCACCATGTCAGTAAATTATTCTTATAATTCCCATTTTACAAAACTGGAAATAGATTTAAAAGACTGGAAGTACAAGCCTTACAAGAAAAGTAACCAAGTTCGGATTGTTTGGGATTTTTTATTTTGTTTTGTTTTTTTGTTTTTGGGCTATACCCAGCAAAGTTTGGGGGTTACTTCTAGCTCTCAATAAAGAATTCTGGTGGTGCACAGGGGACCATATGAAATGCCAGGGATCAAATGGGGCTGGCTATGTGCAAGGCAGATGCCCTACACACTGATCCAGTCCCTAAAAGTAACCAAATTTTGAAGAAGACCTGCATCTAAGCTGTTATACTGAGCTCTTTTGAAGCTGAGTGTGTAGGGATAAAGTTAACTCTCTTCGGGTTATGTCCATTAAGAGCTACTGATTCTTGGGACCAGAGCCAATAGTACAGCAGGTAGCGATTTTATATTGAATGCTGTTGACCCATGTTAGGTGACAAGCATCCCATATGGTCTTCCAAGCTCTGCCAGGAGTAATTCCTGGTTGCAGAACCAGGAGAAACCTCATGAGCATAGGGGATGTGACCGCTTGGTCCCTAAGAGAACTATTGATTCTTTAACCTCAGGCAACATGGCCCTAATTTCTCCTTCATTGTCTAGTTTATGTCATTAGAGAAGCCGAAAAGGCTCACAGTGGAGCTCCACTGATGTATGACATTGCTTAATTTCTAGGTTATATCTCTTCCCAACTAGACAGAATGTGCTCTGATGATTTTGAAGTATAAGAACCTACTAGTATGTGTCAGATTGATGTCTTTGACTGCAGGAAAGGGTAATACAGGTTACCGCTATAGAAGTATCCCACAGAAGTCAATTTCTAAAGGATAAAGGAAAATTTTTTCTCTCGAATTTGACTGAAGAGCTGTCACTCACTTATTTGAAGTGGAATAACTAGAGGTACTGACCTATTCATTTTATGACAGTTCTAAAATTATGGATTTTAACTAAACATCCAGTACTGACAGAGCGGCATCTTGTACTCCCTACAAACCTCAATGAGCTTGGTTACCGTGTGGATATGGTCGATTGTGCTGAATCATTTCCGGAAGCCAGCTTGCTCGCATGGTTGTCCTTCATCTAGTGTTCTGCCAATCCTGTTCAGGATGACTCTTGTAAACAGCTTGTAGATGACAGACAACAGGCAGATTGGGCGATAGTTGCCGATGTCGTGAATGTTTCCCTTCTTGAACAGTAGAACTGTCCTGCTGGTTTTCCATTGGGGAGGGCACCTTGCATTAGGACAGGTAGTGTGTGAACAGCCGAGCTAGTGTATTGATGAGTACCGACGGCAGATTCTTCAGGTGTTCGGGTCTGACTTTGTCTGGGCCTGGTGCTGTTCCCTTCTTTACTGGACGAGATGGCATGTTGGATTTCAGAAGGGGAGAACGTTGGGAATGACATATCCATCCTGTGGAATTTGGTTGATTTACAGAAAGCCTTTGATTCTGTGGAGACTGCGACAATTAGAATGGGAAGGAATGGGAGTGAAGATAGATGGTCGGCAACTACACCACCCTCCGCTCGCTGATGACATCGTTCTAATAACACCAAACATTAGCCAAGCGGCATAAATGCTGCCTGACTTTGACCAAGAATGTGGAAAGATAGGTCTATAGCTGAATCTGAAGAAAACTATGTTCATGAAAAATGAGCTAGTTCCTGAGACCCCGTTCACTCTCAATGGAACAATCATCTCTGAATGCAGCAGTAATGTGTACCTAGGTTGAGAAGTCAACATGATGAACGACCTAAAACCTGAGCTGCGCAGGAGGAAGAGAGCGGCATGGTATGCCTTCAAAGGCATTGAAGAAATAGCTAAAAGGACAAAGACCCTCCGGCTCCGGGCACATCTCTTCAACTCCACTGTTCTCCCTGCATTAACATACGCCTCAGAGACCTGGGCCCTATAAAAAGCAGGATGAGAATGCTATTTGGGTCTCCCAGAGAGGAATCGAAAGAGCTATGCTTGGATTATCACGCCTCACTCAAGTGAGAGAAGGAATCGGAGTTCTGACCTCTGTCGCTATTCCAGAGTCAGGGACGCTGTCTCGTTTGCCAAGGCATTGAAAATCAGATGGGCTGGACATGTAATGCGATTTGGAGACAACTGCTGGACTAGAGCCATTACTGACTGGATCCCACGGGATGCCCAAAGATCACGTGGCAGCCCACCTACAAGATGGTCAGACTGCCTTGTCAAGACCCTGAAGGAACGATTTGAGGCTCTTCATATTCCTGAATCAACCAGATGCCATTGGGCTACATTGGCACGTGATAGGGTCCAATGGAAATGTTACTGGTGCCTGCTTGAGCAAAGCAATGAATAACGGGATTCAAGTGATCAAGTGATCAAGTGATCCAGTACTGACAATGGGCATGTTTCAATGCAGGACACTAGGTATGTGTATACATATATGTACATATATTGGCATGTAGAGATATAAACAGCATAAAACTTTGGTAATAGCAAGTGCTCAGTTCAAGTTGGAATAACTTTTATCACTTTTTCATTAGTCATCTTCCAGAAGTGACCAAAATTAAATTGATAATGTTTTGAAACCTTCTGACAAATAAATGCCTTGTTATTATCTAGAACTTTTAAACTCTGATCCACACCACTATAAACCCCAGGCATGTTATCTTCAAGCTGTACAACTTGAAGCCTGCTGGTGAAGTTTTGGTGGAATTTGCTGCTTCCAGGGTTTGGGTAAGGGCATACAATCTTCCATATCCCAACTGCCCTATATTAGTTTCCTGTCTTTCAGTCTGGAATAATTGTCCATTTTATAAAAATGATGTACAAACAGAAACGCCATCAAAAGAATGAGTAATGGTGTTGGGTACTTCCCAAGACTATGAACTGAATCATCAGACAAGAAGATATGCTAGGCTTCTCTTCCAGTAATATTCTGTCTTCTTTTTTAAAGTAAAGCCATTTTTCTATTTAAAGAATAAGTAGCATGCATTAACCAAAATCCTGACATTAATTCTTAGCAAAAACTTTAAATACAAGAGATGAAAAACAGCAGATGGAAAGTCACCCTTCCCACCCCAGGGAGACACTGTAGGACCCGCGACCCCAATCATCCCACCTCAGGAAGGTGCCCAGGCAATCTAGAGCTGCCTGAGAGCTGCCGGGTGCAGCAGTGCTATTGCAGCGCCAGGGATAATGAAGAAGCAAAGGAATTCACCTGCAATAATGGATGACAACAAAAGCCTTGGAAGGACCCCAAGCACATAGACCTCTCTAATCAACCAGATGAGGAATTCAAAGTGACAATGATTAGACTGTTCATTGAATTGAGGCAAACAATAGAGCAGAGTTCCAACAAGGAAAGAGAAAGGATGAGAAAACTTCAATCAGAAACCACTGATCTGAAGAGCACAGTAGAACTGAAAAAACACAACAAAGGGCCTAAATAGCAGAAAGAAGCAGGAGTGAATCAGCCAGTCAGGAAAAGGATGAAATGCAGAAAAAAAAACAGAAGAAAAAAAACAGTTTTTAAAACGAAAAAAATCATGAGTGATTTATGGGACTGCCTTAAAAATAAAATCTAAATTTTAAGATCCCCAGAAGGAGAAGTAAGAGAGATTAAGGAAGAAGGTTTTTTTGGGGGAAAGGGAACTGCAGCTGAAACTTTCCCCCATCTGAATATGGAGGAATTTATGACACCCAGATTTCGGGAGCTCAGAGTAGAATGAGAATAAACCCAAACAGAAAACCATGAAGACAAATCATAATTAAAATGGAAAGAACAAAGATAGAGATATCTTCTTTTAAAAAATTTATTATACCTCAGTAAGATATACAATTACAAAGATGTTCATGTTTGGGTTTCAGTCATACAGTGTTCCAGCACCCACCCCTCCATCTGTGGCCATATCCCACCACCAATGTCCCCGATTCCCTCCCCTCCCCCAGCCTGCCTCTATGACAGGCATTTTGCCTCTCTCTCTCTTTCTCTCTCTGTCTCTCTCTCCCCTTCTCTCCCTTCTCTTACACATTGTGTCTCACAATACATACATTTAGAGGCTATCTCACACACACACACTCACACACACATACATGTATATTTAGAGGCTATCACACACACACACACACACACATATATATATATGTATGTGTGTGTGATAGCTCTAAATACTAAAGGGACACACACACACACACACATATACACATATATATATATATATATGTGTGTGTGTGTGTGTGTGTCTGTCCCTTTACATTCAACGCTCGGTTCTAGGCTGGTATTATCATTTACAACAATTAAAGAAGTAAGACAAAGGCAAAAAAAATTACATAAAAGAGAATCTTCATGAAAATCACACTAGATCTTTCAATTGAAACCCTATAGGGTTAGAAGGTTAGAGACAGACATGGGGCAGAGCTGCTACTTGCTCTCCCTGTGCCCAGCCGCTCACAAGGAACCCAGGAGAGATGGCGGGTTCTAGCCCTGGCCCGCCAGCCCAGCAGAACCTTGCAACAAGCCAGACGACCCCCCACTCCATGAGGGCCTCCATTTTCCTCATCCGGACTTCCCTCCGTCAGAACTCCACCCAGCAGACCAGCCTATCACAGCCCGGCTCGCGAGGGGCAAGCGGCAGCGCAGTTCGTCATTAAATGCTGGAATTAGAGATGACTGCAAGAGTATGCTACCTGCCCGGCAGAGCCTGGCAAGCTACCCGTGTTGTATTTGATATGCCAAATACCAGTAACAATTATAGACCTCATTCCGGAATGGATTGTGGCTCTTTATGTTCCTGGAGCAAGCAGATGCCCTTGGGCTCTACTAGCATGAGACAGGACATATGGAGATATTACTGGGGCCCGCTCGAGCAAATCAATGAACAACAGGAAGACAGTGATACAGTGATACAGGGTTAGAAGGTTGGTATGATATATCCAGCACAATGAATAAAATATGCATCTAAGTAATAACATTTTTCCAGCAAGGTTATCATTCATATTTGAAGGAGAAACACAAAACTTAGTGACAAATAACAGCTACAGTAATTCTTGGTTGCTAAACCAGCATTTCAAGATGCACTAAATGGTCTTACATAAAACACTAAAGTATAAAAGAACTACAGAAACCTTCTAAACTCATATAAAAAGATGGCATTAAGTTTCTTTATGTGAATGTAATGTCAATGCCTTGAACTCAACAATAAAAGCAGAGTGACAGGAACTCAACAATAAAAGCAGAGTGACAGGATGAATTAGAAAAATGAACCCAACATTTTGCTGCTTATGAGAGACTTACTTGAACTGTCATAATAAAAACAGGTTCAAAGTAAAAGGCTGGAAAACAGTTATCCAGGCAAGCAAACAGTTGTCCAAAAAATGTAGGCACAGCCATAGTTATAGCTAATGAAATAGATTTTAATCTATAAAGGGCAATAGAAGTCAGAGATTGATACTACATAAAAGTACCTATATCAAAATTTAACACTCATTGACAAATAGGCACCAAGTGCAAGAGCAACAACATATGTATGACAAATACTGGAATGTCTTAAGGAAGTCATTGACCACACACAAGAGTTATAGGAGAATTTAATCTCACCACTGGATAGATCAACCAGTCAGAGACTCAGTCTAGAAAAAGTTAGCCTTAAAGGAACAAATAGAAGAAATGGACTGAACAGAATTAACAGAAAAGGTTCTCCGCCCCAAAAAACTTAGCACACATTCTTATCCAGTGTTCATAAATGATCCCCTAGGACAACCCAAATAGAGGGTTATAAAGCAAGACTCCATAAATCAAGAAAATATAAGTAATATCCAGTGTCCTCTCAGAACATAATACCCTGAAGTTGGAAATAAACCAGACTAAGAAGCTAGGAAATTCAAACACTAGGAAGGTGAACAACACACTCCATACTACTGAACAATCACTGAGTGACAAAGGAAGTCAAAACAGAAAAAATTCTGAATATATGAGCTACTGGAACTTATGGACATAGCAAAAGCTTTCCTAAGAAGAAAACTATAGCATTCACCAGAAAATAATAACAGGTACAAATTAACAACTTAATCTCATTCATCAAGAAAATAGAAGAAGGGGAACAGCGAAATATCATAGCAAGTAAGGTGTTTGCCTTGCAAGTAGCTGACCTGGGTTCAGTTCACTAGCACCACATGTGGTTCCCTGAGCCTGGCCAGTAGTAAGCACTGAGCACCACAGGGCATGGTTCAAAACAAACAAAGAAAACCAGGAAAGATAAAGAACAACAAAAGGAACCTAAGTGAGTAGAAGGGAAACAATAAAATAAGCAGAAATAATCAATATGGAAATAAAGTCTTACAAAATATTAATGCAACCAAAAGTTGAAAAATATAGTTTAGTGGCATAAAGTTGTTATATTAATCTTGTAAGTTCTTCTACATTTCTCAGGAGTCCTATTGTGATATGATTTTTCCAGGGACAATTTTCTTTGTAGGTCTAAAACAAAGCAAATTAAAAAAATAATAAAAAAGTAATGAGAGACGTATCTCAACCAGTAAACAAAGGTTAAGTTAAAAATTAATTAAAGACCCTAATATTAAACCTGATTTTATAAAATTCTTTGTGGAGAATATAAGCAGGACTCCCCAAGATCCTGACCTGAGAGGAGTCTTTAATGATACATTAGAAAAGGAAAAATACAAAAATGAATCAAACCAAACTGCCTGGGACCAGCCCCATGTGAACAGGTCTGAAGCAGGGCACCATAAGGATTAAGAAAAAGAGACAGAAATAAGAGAGAAAAAGCACGGGGTGAGGGGACTCACAGCCTAGTGAACTGACAACTCTGACAGTCCTTGGCTTTCTGATTTCATTTCTTAAACCCAGTAAGCATTAGAATTACAAAAATTCTAGTTAGATTAGGCTTTTATATATCTGAGGGTGTTAGTCAAATGTAAACTCAATCAAGATGGGTTAGACTTTCCCATATCTGAGGGTGTTGGTCAAATAGAAACATAAACAGGTTTAGTTAAGTATAAACAAATATGGGTTTAGCTGAACTTAAACATAGACATAAAGCACTTACTTCCAGGGAGATTTTCTAGGAGCTCTCATCAGGGCAGTATTCCATCTCCTGGGGTTCCCAGCGGGTTCCCAACATACTAGATTCTGTCCCCAACACCAAACCCTTCTGCACTGAGAAATAAGTGAGGCTTAAAATGAAAAGATATATCACTGATTTAAAGTATTTGCACATGATACAATAGAAAAGGACCATGATACAAGATCTATAAAGCCAACAAAAGCCAAACAATCCCATTTAAAATGGGGAACTGAGATGAACATAAAGTTCTTCAGAGATGGCATAAAGATGGCTGATAATCATATGGTAGAATGTTCACCAAAACTGATTATCAGGAAATCAAATCAAGTTAACAATGTGAAATTGCCACACACAAGCAAGAACAGGCTATATCAAAACGTTTGGAAGTACTGGAGGAGATGTGAAAAATAGGGAACTCATTTACTGCTAGTCCGAGTGTTGCCTGGCTCAATCTCTTTGGAAAATGGTTTGGAGGTTCTCAGAAAATTAAGGTAAGATCTAGTTATTGCACTCCTGGGCAAGTTAGCCCAAGAACAGGAAACAGTAGTTCTCAAGGACATATGCATATCTAAGCTCATCACAGCATTACTTGGAACAGAGAAGATCTGTAAACAACCAATTGCCCAGTAACATATGAGGAGGCAAATAAATTATAGTATATTGAGGGGCCGGAGCAATAGTCCAGCAGGTAGGGCATTTGCCTTGCACGCGACTGGCCTGTGCCAGCCCGGGTTCAATCCCCGGCATCCCATATGGTCCCGTGAGCACCACCAGGAGTAATTCCTGAGTGCAGAGCCAGGAGAAACCCCCTGAGCATTCCGGGTGTGACCCAAAAAAGCAAAAAAAAAAAATTATAGTATATCGAGACAATGAATTACAAAGATGAAATTTTTGCAATTTGCTGCAACTTAGATGGAATTATAAGGTGTCATGCATAGTCAAGTGAGTCAGAAAGAAAAATACAAATCCAAGATGAGTGCACTCATATATGGAGTATAAAAAAAGAGATTATGCAATCCCCAATGGAAACAATTCTTGCAATATTGTCGAGGACTGACAATACCAGGAAGCGAAGTTCCCCCCTACCTCCGAAGCCTGCAGGGAATGGATGAAAACTCAGGAATCCGATGCAGTTTTAAAATGATTTTACTATCACAGGTTCCAATATACAATCCAAGAGCAGGGAAAACTCCTACTCTGAGTTCCCAGCTAGGCCCCAGCCAGGTGTAGACCAAGATAGCTGCCACCACGTGTTGAAGTCCAACAGAGAAAGGAGAGGACGGAGATGAAAACGCCAAGGGAAGCCACAAACATGGCAAAAGAAGGGCCTTCTCTCTTCTTGCAGCTTATTTTATAGATAGAAATCCACCAAAACTTCCCAGCCAGCCCCACTGTGGACTGGGCTATCTAATGATGAATACAGGTAATTAGCTCTACTGAAATGCAGCACTTCAGGTGGCCTTCTGGCATTTTACAAGCACCCACAGCTGATTCAAAGCCTCCCTAGCAGAGCTAGAGGGGCTGCAAGCTAAGTGTAGCTGGAAACTAAGTAGGGCTTCACCCAACACAAAATGGTCAATACAACCATGATCTGAGGATGATAAGGTGTTCCTGGGAAGGACCTTGGGCTCTCTGTAGTCTGGTGGTAGGTATGGTGTAATAGCACTACAAATATAAAATAATGCGGTATACTACTACAGTAAATTTTCATCAGTTCTTTTCAGTAAAATCGTCATAAAGATAACTTACAGAATAAGATTATATGCTAATCATACTTTAACAAAATTTTCATAAGGTGGAGTCAGGGAGACTGGTCAAATGTCAAGAATACATTCCTTGCATGTATGTGACCCAAATTTTATCTGTGGCACCTCACTGGTCCCAGAACTGCTGAGCTTGAGTGTAGAACTGCCTGACTCTGTAGGCTGAGTATCACTGGGAGTAGGTAGTCACAGGACCACTGACTATGGCTTGGGAGGCTAGACACTTAAAACAAAGTGTAACTGGTATTGGGATTATTCAGTTTGAGGGTTAAACTCTGCCAGCTCTTCCATGTTCTATGTATCTTCATTAAAAATAATGAAAGCTACTCCTTCTTCCCAGGATATCAAGGAAATCAGTCTTGATAAAGTAAACAAACCATCAAAGTAAACCATCTGGGGGCTGAGGAGAAATTTAGGGAATGAAAGAAGCATTTGGACAGGAGAACAAGATGATGCTATGTGGTGATGAATACGTTCCTGACTCTTTCCCTCAGCACTGTGTATATACACTTTCCAAAGTTACTTGTCTAGGCAGACTTCATGGCATATACAATCCTACTTCTTCCCCATGAGATGTACAAAAAAATAAGTGATTTCCCTATAAAAATCACTTGTTAGTCCTTACCGAAAGCACTAACAAAAAACGTAGAGATAGTATGGGACAAACTTCAATCTCTTTTCCTACAGCTGCTTCAATTTATGATTTCCCAATGCAAACAAAACTCCTTATTACTATGCTTTCCTTTTCTATACTAATCTTCCTTAAAAGTGAGCAAGTTAGAAATGTTAAAAAGCAAGCGGGGGCCAGAGCGACATCACAGAGGGGTAGAGCATTTGCCTTGCACGCAATTGACCTGGGTTCAATCCCCGGCATCCTATATGGTCCTCCAAGCATCCTCAGGGAGTAATTCCTGAGTGCTGAGTCAGGAGTAACCCCTGAGCATTGCTGGATGTGACCCAAAAAAAGCAAAAAAAAAAAAAAATTAAAAACAGTCATATGACCCTTCCACTTTTTGAGCTGCTAAGAGAAAAATCAAATTTAATACATATTATTTATAATCCATATCTCTTAAAATAACTTCCCATCATTTTCTCTTCCATACCATTGACACATAAAACCACACATATACACCTTACACCTCTTCCTATCCTGCTAATCAAATATAGTCAGACAACACACAAACACACCAGCTCATACATACACTCATCCTCTTCTCTCCCTGCAACTCATATACTTGCATTACTTGGATGCACAAATAAGAAGGATTGGAAAAATGGTACTTATATGAAGGAAAATATGATGTAATAACATGTAAAGAGACATTTAGGACTAAGAAAATGTGGCTGTAAAAAGTAAAACATTGAGAAGGAAAAGAGAGAGAGGGAGTGAGAAAAAGAGATAAAGAACCTGTCATGGAGGCAGGCTATGGGAGGGGGAGGGAATTGGGGACATTGGGCACTGGTGGAGGGCAGTTTGCTGAACACTATGTGACCGAAACCCTCCAAACACGAACAATGTTGTAATTGTATATTTCACGGTGGTATAATAAAATATGTTTTTTAAAAAAGTAAAACTAGAAGCTTGGGGTTACTCCAGAAAAAAAAAAAAAGAATGTGATATGTAATTAGGAGCAGGTAGTTTACTTAGAAGGAGGAGAGAAGTAAGGGGAAAGGAAAGGAAGGTAATCACTTGTCACTTGTGTTCCCGTTGTTCATTGATTTGCTTTCGAGCAGGTGCCAGTAATGCCTCCACTCATTGGGCATGAGGTCCATTATTGTTACTGTTTTTGGCATATCGAATACACCACAGATAGGATAGCTTGCCAGGCTTTGCCATGGCTCTGGGTTCATTCCAGGGGGCCCAGTCTTTTATATATCAGACTATCCACCATCCAGGGACCACGGGGCAGAACACTGGGGGGTGTATACAAGCCCTGTCTCCTGTCTGCCACCTGCCAATGCAGCTGGGCACCACAGCCACACCTGCAACATCTTGAGGGGTACATCAAGGCAGGAAATATAATGCACAAATGATCAGGTCCATCCTATAAGAAATTGGACCTTGAGTCCTGCAGAAAAATCCAAGAGGACCTGGTGACCCAGAATTGTTACCCTGATCTATGATAGAAGGAGATGGGTGTACATTTTCACCCATAAATGTCTTTAGCAGCCTTTAGCAACAGGCTCAGAGCTGGTATGAGGAGTATGACTTGCTTTCAATGGACAAATGAAAACCCAGAGACAACAAAACCAAAACAACAAAGATAAAAGCAAAACAAAAAGACCTCCAAAAAGCCAGAGAGAGTCCTCAGACCAATAAATGTGGTTGCTGACAAGTTACAGGGAACTGTTGAAGGACACCAGGACACAAACACTATGCAACAAATGTGCTTCTTTGTGTATTTGACAATGTTCTAGTGTTGTGTATTAGGATGTAGCTATGTGAGGAGAAACACATCTATAAATGTAACCCAAGACATTCTGTACCATAGAAAAATCAGTAGACCAACAGTGAAATGAAAATGATTCTCCAAATGGCAAGAGAAAAACCTATTGAAAAGAAAAACAGAGTGACTAAACTGTACAGCATGTACACCAGATGTTGGCTTAAAAATGCCACAATGATAAAATGTTCTGCAGTAGACCGAAATAGCATTATTTCATTCCAATCATGAAATTTATGAAGAAAAACACATGCCAAAGTCACCTAGAAGTGACAGTTATCTGAATTTAAACTACCTTACATGTTTCAAAAATTAATCAACAACAAAAAAATATGAAAGACCCTACAAAATCAGAGCTATTGGGATTGCCTAACTAATTTATTGAAAGATAGGAAGCTCCAGAAAAAGTATAAGGCTAAATTAGATGATATCAATTGGACATAACATTTTTATTAGCTATTCTAGAAACATGCTTGTGGTTCAGTTAAAGAGAGTCCATCCAATTAGACAAGGAAAAACAAAGAGCTATGGTGGATTGCAAAACTGGCCCCAAATCTTCTCCTCCCTATTACTATACTCTAGAAATAAACAAAACCCCTAGTGAAAACAAAATTAGCAAAAGCAAAATCTTATTGTTACCTCTCTGCATTTATTTACTACTAAATCATTCCTGATCTTGGAGTATTTGTAGTGTGCAAAACTAAAACAGTTTGCAAATGTGAAAGAAATATACTGGCAGCAATATTCACATCAGAAGGAATTGGGTCCCCAAAGCAGTGGCAATCTGACCAAGAATATAGTCTACTAATTAAAATAATCTGAACTGCAATGTAGACACACACAACCAATTCAGGCTTTAAACACTAGAGTCTAAAAAATTATTTTCCCTCATCAGTCTATGAATATCATTTTCAAAAAATCTTCAATTGTTATAAAGTTTAGGGATGAATACAAGGTTCTAGTCTCTGTCTGCTCAGCCCCACAAAAGCAGTGTTATAATTCTTGGTTTCCAGGTGAGAAACTTGGATTTAAAAACTCAGATAGCAAATTATCCATGTGAGGCAACAAATCATGTTTGTCTCATGACAACTATGTGTTTAATTCTCTTATCTGGGCTTCCCTTGCCAAGTAGTCCTTCTTTGTCTGATAAGTCAAAGTAATCCTATCTATTCCTGTTTTACAATTAGTTGTAGGGCAGCTCTTATGTCTCACATTATCTTTTCTTTCATAGGCCAAATAACTCTAATTCCTTTAATGCTTCCTCAGGTGACTAGGTGCCCATATCTTTTAATCTCATTCAGTGATGTTCTCATTGATAATGAGGGATTTTAGTTTATAATGAAGGATCTGTTCTTACAAACACAGCTTGAATGAGAATAGGTGTAAAACATCACTTGATCTGGACATGATTTTCCTAGTTGTAGGGTCTGAGATGGTAATAATTTCTGCTTCCACATTTCACCCATTGACTCAAATCATTTTACAATAAAATAATGCCCTTTCTGCCCTTTCATCCTAAACTATATTCCCTGATCTACCTCTCAGTCACTATCACTATCACTATCCTCCCGTTGATCATCTATTTGCTAGAGCGGGCACCAGTAATATCTCCATATGTCCTGTCTCATGCTAGTAGAGCCAAAGGGCATCTGTTCACCCAGGAACATAAAGAGCCTCAAACCATTATATTAGGTCATGGGAATGAACTAATATAATTGTTACTGGTATTTGGCATATCAAATACAACACGGGCAGCTTGCCAGGCTTGCCGTGCAGGTGGCATACCATTGTAGTCACCTCTAAATATAGCATTTATAGATGAACCACGTGCGGCCACGTGAGATGGGCTGTGATAGGCTGTTGCTGGGTGGAGTTCTGACAAGAGGGAAGTCTGGATGTGGGAAAATGGCGGCCCGATGAGTGAAAGTTTTTTTTTTCAATCCAGCCCAGGTATGCTGATCCAGAGACTTACAGACATGGGGCAGAGCTGCCACTTGCTCTCCCTGTGCCCAGCTGCTCACGAGGCGCCCAGGAGGGATGGCGGGTTCTAGTCCTGGCCTGCCACCCTAGCAGAGCGCACAACAAGCCAGATGACCCCCACTCCATCGGGCCACCCATTTTCCACATCCAGACTTCCCCTCTCGTCAGAAATCCACCCAGCGACAGCCTATCACAGCCCGGATCATTGACACCCACCCTACCTCTCAGTATCATACAGTACATTTTTGATTGAAATATGCCTTTTTGTTTTGGGCTCTTCTACCAGAATCTGTGACAAAGATGCATAGGGTGTGAGCAGGACTCTCCTACAGCAGGACTGTAGGAGAGATCTATAAATCTAGGGAATAGAAAGAGGAATGTAGGTATGGAAGGAAAAGTATTAACAAAGCATTATCAACTCATGTTGACATTTCATTTGTGTAAAATTGAACCATATCTCTCAAGTGAATTTTGGAAGACTATTCAGCATGTACCTCAGAGATACACCAGCTGAGCTATGAGAAACTAGGTTACTTGTCCAAGCTTAATGTGATAAACCCTACGTTTTCAGCATCAAGAAAACTTTACTGGCCACAAGAACCAGTAAAAAGCAGCTGGCTGATCCAGATCATATTAGTTCCTTGTGTTGAAATGTAATAACATTTATAATAGTAATTATTTCAGGCTACCTACTAATTAAGCAGACCTCCTCCCCCAATACATCAAACTTTATGCACTGATATAGTACCTGAAAATAAGAAAATTCTCTTTTCTTTTTCAAAAGTGTTTTTCTTAAAAAATAACTTATTGTTAAGAATTATTAAGTCTACTCCCTGTATTTCCTTCCAATAAATTGGAATTTGGACACTCTTGCCATGATTTATCCTTTAATTCTCTTCACCAAGAAAATGTCCCTGAGTTTAAGAAAACACTGCTTTGGGGGACCCAATTCTTCTGATGTGAATATTGTTGCCAGTATATTTCTTTCACATTTGCAAAGTGTTTTTGGCTTTGCACACACAAATACCCCAAGATCAGAATGATTTAGAAGTAAATAAATGCAGAGAGGTAACAATAAGATTTTGCTTTGCTAAATTTTGTTTCACTAGGGGTTTTTTAAAAGGACTTCTATGTCCTATCCTTGACAATTTCTGACACAAAACAGACACATTGGAAATGCAAAAACAGAAACAGGATCAATGTCTCTCCTTCAATCAGAAAAGAATTCTCCCTAGTCAGGGAAAGATAAGATGGAACAGTGGCCAACTTTATTTGCATATTCATTCCAGTTAATGGAAGGAACTGCATGGAGAAAATAACTGCTGAGATAGAAGTCTAGATGATACAAGGCTCTCCCAACCCTCTGCTCTAGTCTCCTTCACTTTTTCATAAAAGTATTACACTGTTGTATAGAATCAAAAGTATTATACCGTATTCATTACATAATAGCTATTGCATGTTTTCAATGAATTTTCTTTCAGTGAAAAGAAGGTGTTCAAATCTCCATGAGGTATTTTGTGCTCTGGTTTCTCACTGTCATGTATAAACTAATTCCTAGAGAAACACATTTCTTGGTTCCTTCAAATTATTTTGATAACTTCTAATTATCTCCCTTTGCAACAAGGTTATCATTGGGGGCACTAGACGACAGTGTAGAATGGTTAAATAAATAGGATTAAAAATTTCATGTTCAAAACATGGATGTTCCTTCACTTCCCATTATATCTTACAGAACACCACAGCAAAGTATTTGGAAGGAGGCTTACAAAGTTAATCTAATATAACTTGCAGCATACTGGCTTTTATCAAACTGTTTGATTAGATGCTTTCCCTCAGGACAGAGATGGCAAATGCATCATGTCAGTGTTCTGTCTACCCTTACACCAACTTGTCCACAGACACCATAAATCAATCAGAGTCCAAATAAATAATCCTTCTCAATTAGATCAGTGAGCAGCCACAACCAATTGACCAATATATACACTGGAGATGAAATCAACAGATCCCTGACTGTTTCTGGCACTTCCTAGGCACTACTTCCTACTAGGAGCTTAATTCCGCCACAAACCCAGAATGAGCTCATTATGTAAAAAGTCAAAATAATGGGTAAATATGATCCATAAATGTTTTATAAGATGGGAAAATGTGAACTTGAAGAATGGTGCAAAGTTAGGTAAACATCCAAGCATCAAGGGTCTATCACTGTTACTTGTCGAGTGCGCGGGGGTCCCGACAGTGCCGGAAGCAAGTTCCCTTCTACCTCCAAAGCCGGGCGGGAATGGATGAAGACTCAGGAATCCGATGCAGTTTTAAAAGGGCTTTACTATCACAGGTTCCAATATACAATCCAAGAGCAGGGAAAACCTCTGACTCTGGGGTTTCCCAGCCAGGCCTAAGCCGGTGTAGGCCAAGATGGCTACCACCATGTTGAGGCCCAACAGAGAATGGAGAGGACGGAGAAGCAAAATAACACGGATGCAAAATGGCAAAAAGGGGGGAAAAGAGAGAGCTTCTTTCTTCTTGCAGCTTATTTTATAGCTAGAAATCCGCCCAGCTTCCAGCCCAGCCCATTCTGGGCTGGGCTATCTAGAGATGAAAACAGGAAAATAGCTCTATAGAATGTAGCAACCTCAGGAGACCATCTGGTTGTTTACAAGGACCCAGAGCTAATTAAAGCCTCCTAGCAGAGCTTTGAGAAGCTATAAGCTAAACGTAACTTCCCCTGGCAGGAAGGATCAAATGCCCTCAGGTAATTTCTCCCAGCACCTCACCTAATATCTTAAGCCAAGATCTGCCTGGAATTACCTTTATAGGGTAGAGAAGGGGGTTTCTGAGATGGCATGTCTCTGTACCAAAGACTCATACTAATGCCAGTTAAATAGTGCTCAAAGCCTTCTAAAGACTCTCCCGTCTACTTCACGTGTAGTTTTGTATTTTAGTTGCCTTTGAGTTATCAGGGAGCCATGCTTGCTTGCTTGGAGGAAACAAGAGCATTTCTCTGTGGTCTAATTACTTAGAGATCTAACGTGGCCAGGCAAATATGCTGGTAAGATCTAGTTAGTCCCACGATGCTTAAAGTAGCATGAGAGAATATTTATACCAGCCAAAACAGAATACATGGTCAGATAAGACTGCCATATTCAGACTAATCCCCCTATCTATGAAGTGACCGGCAGGAGGTAATCCGAGGAGATGCAGAGGCTTAGGCTTTTAGGTGTCCTGCAACAGTTACTGGTAGTGGAGGTTCTCCAGGTGGCTTATGTTCAGTGGGGGCTAAAAATTGGCAGCCGAAAGAAGGAAAATCTACCATCCCTGTCTCTCTGTCACCTGGGAAGAAGTGTCACAGAAGGGAATTCAGGCTTAGGAAAAGTCTTCTATAAGTT
>JAJIBD010034686.1:0-34293 GCA_021461705.1 Cryptotis parvus
TGTCGAGAGGCATTCGCGGGGTCCCGAGCGAGGTGTCAGGACAGAGGGTTCTTACGCTCCGAGGCGCCGGGAGAACAGATGAAAACTCACGAGGCCGGTGCAGTTCAAAAAATGGCTTTTCTTAGTGCAAAAGCTCTTCCATAGCACTCAATATAATGAACAAACTTTAGCTCTGGTCCGAACTTAGACCATACAGAGCCCCCTAAGTCTCCCACCAAGAGAGAGAGGATCTCACACGAGCTCAGTCCTACCCAGTAGAAAGAGCAAGGCCAAAAGCCAAAAGCCAAAGCCAAAAGCCGCAGGAGCCAAAAGCTGAAGGCTGAGGAAACCAAGAGGCAAAAAGTAAAAGGGGCCTCAAGTCAGCCCTTATATACCCAAGCAACAATCGGGGAGGTGTCATGTCAACAAAGAACCCTAAACAGAGTGTAGTGCCACAACCTATTGCAGAGTATAAACAAAGGTTATACCAAGTAACCGAGATTATCTCTTATGTAAAACACTGGAGAGTAGAGGGGCTGATATAAAGTAATACATCTTAACTTCATGAGCTTCATGCAATCTAGATGGGTACCCACAAGGTCCCTCCTTATTAATATCTGCACCAGGGTGATTCTGAGTATCTTGTTCCCTCGTGTACTGAAAGGGTCACTCGCCTGCTTAGAGCAAACCAGCATGATCCTTCCCATGTCTACCTATAGTCTCAGCATAGCCAGAGGTGGTAGTCTCTTGGTGAAGTCAACTTTGTCCCAGTTAAGTGCATGGGTATAAAGAGGAGCTGTGCCCAATCTAGAAAACATAGGAAGTCTTAGTAGATGTATAAGTCAGAAGTTATTCAATCAAGGTGACTTTGTACCGCGCACACCCCTCTAGCAGTATTTACATAGAGAGATCTCAATAGAATGAACCTTGGCTTAAACAAGTTTAAGCTGGGGGTGAGCAAAACAACAAAACTCCCAGATTAGCTCCATATGTCCTCCAACACCCCCCCAATTTTTAAAATCAATAAAGACTCAACAACTTTAAAAATGCATAAAGGTATACAGAATATTCTAAAAATAACAGCCATATTATAAAGTAGGAAAGAATGTAAAAGTGCATATGGAAGAAATATTGAGAAAAATTTTTTTCATAAAGATGAAAACAAAGAAAGTGATCTTGCCTATTTTTAAACCCTGCAGCTTAATTAGAAGCTGTGCAGCCAATAACAGGCATTCTGGTTTAGAACCTAAATCAATCTGTAGATCAACATAATAGAAGAACTGGTAGGATCCATGGAGGAAATGAATGGGTGACATTTTAATGAAATGCAATTTAAATAGTAGAAGAAAAGAGCTATGTGTTAAAAGTTAGTAGATGACCAACCATATACTATATATATATATAATGAGTATAATAAAACCCAATAATAGTTTGAAACTTCTAGAAGACAGCTGCCTCCTATGGAGCTGCACACTGTATGAGAAGCTAAGCCTAGTCAGTGGGATATTACTGGAAAAAATGAAGTCACGAAGAGCACAAAGGAATGGCTGGGCCCCCTCAGACCTTATGGCTGGGTCTGTGGTGCCCACCATATCTAGCCCCCTACCTTCCACAGGAATACTGCTGTTAATTCTTAGAGTTAATCTATGCGTCTAGGGAGTTAACCCTAGAATATATTTGTGATTAGGGCATTGATGAGTAGTGCTGTAGTTGACAATGATTAATATATTTCATAGGCTTATTTGTTCAGAATCATACTCCATAATAATACCCTCATGTGGGGAATAAAATTGCACCATGCTGGACTTGTAATCACTGCCTTGTTCTGGTCTCCACTGAGGCACTTGAATCTAGCATCCGCTGCAAAGATGTGGCATGAAGCAATTCTATTATGAATTACTTTTGTAAATCATGGTGCTTTAATTGAAAATAGAAAGTAAAAATATTAAATCTGAAAAAAGCAAATACAAAATTAAAAGGAAAAATAATATAATAATCATTGAAGGTTTTGGTAACTCATTTTTCAATAATGAGAAAGTCATCTCAAAAGAGAATCAAAATGAATCGGATCTGAATGAACAACACGATAGATCAAATGAACCTAAGAGACATATATAAAATATCACATTCAATAGGGGAGTAGCCACATGTTCTTTGTGCAGAGCATATAAAATATTTCCCAGGACAAATATTAGGTCATAAATCAAGTCTGCATGAAAGAAAATTCAGGAGATATAACTTATATATTTTTAATTATAGTGACTATAAAACTAGAAATCAAATACAGGAAAACTAGAAATTTCATGTGCATACCCAGAATGTATAACTAAATAACATAGACACTGCAATAATCAGCCAGGATAAGAGGAAGATCAAGAAAATTAAAATTATCTTTAAGACAAGAATGAAACTATATATACTAATACTTAGAAAACAATGAGAAAGCAAAAATAGTTTACAGCTACTTATGTAATATTAAGGAAAATTAAAAGATCTTAAGTTAAGAAAAATGAAGTTAAAAAAATTTGCCTATAAATGGATGGACATGGAGAAGATTATGTTGAGCACCGAAATTAGCCAGAAAGGAGAGAGACAGATACAGAATGACTGCATTTATTTGCATCGCATAAATATATATGTACATATTATGATACCAATATCAAAGGTCAAGTGAAACATATATCAGGAGGAGTTCTTGACCAAGGTGGAAATTATCCTGGGGCGAGTGGGAGTCAGAGGTTAGGTAAGACTAGAGAAAAATGGAACAGGGTGCTAATAATTAGTCGAGGGTACTAATGCCAGCCTAGGGCTGAGCATTAAATGGAGGCAAAAAGGATACACATGACAACCTTTTAATGTATGTTTCTGTAATCCATAGTCTGGAAGGGAAGGAGAGAGAAAGAGAAAGAGAGAGAGAGGAGAAGAAATAAAGAACCTGCCATGGAGCGGGCTGGGGAAGGGGTGGGAGGGAACCGGGGACGTTGGTGAGTGGGAGATGGGCACTGGTGGAGAGGGGCCAGTGCTTGGAACACTGTATGACCAAAAGCAAATATGAACTTTTTAATTGTAAAAAAAAAAAAAAATAAAAAAAATAAAAAAAAAAATAAAATTAAAAAAAAGAAAAAAAAAAAAAAAAAAAGAAAAAAAGGCAAAACTATAAAGCCCTAAAAGGTACTAGAAAAAAAGAAAAGTCCAATGTTAGCAAGAATGATGAAACAAGAAAAATTAGAACAAATAAATTATAGAAAAATATAATAGAAATTTTGTAAAAACTATAAGACATACTTTGTAAAGAAGATAAATATAATTGGCAAGTCTTTAGTTTATAGCCAAGCAAAGAAATAAAAAAAATTATTAATTAAAATGATAAATGGAAAAACCCAACGAGATGACATAGAAATGCAAAGCATCATAAAAGATTATATGAAGAACTAATTGGAACTGGGAAATCTACTTAAGGAAAAGTGTACAGCTCACCATAAACGTTCTACCAGAACTGAATTATGAAGGAAATAGGAGACACATTATGAGCAGACCAATAATAATGAGCAAAAGATTGATTCAATAATCAAAGCCTCCCAGAAAACAAAAACTCAAGATTATGAAATGACTTCATGGGGAAATTTTTCAAATGTTTGAAGGAATTCCAAAGTCTGATTTCTTTTCAGCCAAAGCTATGTAGAGCATGCATCACCCCACCTCGAGCTCACTTTACAGGGCCAGCGTACCTGATATCAAAGAAGCCAGAAAATTGCGAAGCCAATATCCTTGATAAGTGTAGATGCCAAGGCTCTACAGAATAGCAATTAAAAAAACTCAACAAAATAGAAGTTTGTATGCAATGTTATATCTAAATAATGTCATATATGAGAAACAAGTCACATAACACTCCACCTTATGACCATGAGAAAGCTGAGATGCTTTTCCTCACAGCTCAAAAAAACAAGACAAAGGCATCCCCATTTTCACTATTTCTGTTACAGCATCGAAGTACTTTAAAGATTTGCTAAGAGCAAGAAGGTAAGAAAAAGCAGTAAAGGCATCCAAATCAGAGAGAAGTAGAATTGTTTTTTTGCAGATGACACAATTTTATATAAGAAATAGAAAAATATTTTGCACCTTCTTATGCTATTCATATGTTATTAATAAAACTCTAAAAAATACCCTGCTGCAATAGCCAATAGAGTGAACTCGAGTAAAGTTGAAGGATAAAATCAACAAACAAAGATCAGCTGCATTTCTATTCACACACTAACTAAAAAAAAATAAAGAGAACAATCTCTTTGGCTGATGGCATCAAAAATAATAAGAAAAGCAAAGAGGAAACTGTACACACAGAAAACCTATACCACCTCAATAAAGAAAAGAAAGGAAGACTAAAATAAATGTAAAAATATCTCATGCTCCTTACATTGAAATAATTGAGAATCAAAATGCCGTAAAATTTCAAGAATCTTATAAGATTGGCTGCAATAGCCGTCAATATTACAATAGAAATATTGAAGGCATGAAGCAGAAATGAATAAAACCAAAAAAAATCATATGCAGTTTATAAGGCACAAAACAGACTCAACAACTCTGGGGGCAGAACAGAGCTGGAGGCACTGCAACTTTCATGATTTCAAATTATAAAGTAGCTATAACAATAAAAAAGAGAAATGGAGGGGGCATAAAAAAAACCCACTTTGGGTTAATATAGACCAAGGGAACAGAATCAAGAACCCAGAAATAGTAAAGCACACAGTCAGCTAATGTTGGAAGCAAGGGAAACCCAGCAAATAGTTGAAGGATAAATTTTGATGAAACAAAAGAATCAAATGCAAAGAAAGTGAAATTAAGTCTTATCTTAAAATATTTACCAAAATTTACATACAGAAACAGCTTAGGTTTTACATACAGAAGCACTTAAAAACTATTTGAGAGTAAAATAGGCAAGGTGAACTTTCTTACGATTTTTTGAGTACAAACAATAGTTTTGCCTCTAGCACCAAAATACAAGCATCAAGAGACAAATCAGGCCCACAGATGATAATGAGTTCCAGCAGTTAAGCGAGAATGACTTGCCTAGGAAGCAGCTTCTGCAAACTTCTGGGTTGGCACCATCTATGGTCTCAGGTACCACCACAGGAGTGAGTCATTGAGAACAAAGTCACAGGCTTAAGACCTGAAGGCCCCCACCCACCAGGTGTAGCTTCCCAAATAAACAAACAAACAAACAAACAAACAAACAAAAAAGCTTAAAAATCAGTGATTAAGTGGTGTCGGGGATGCCGCTGGGGTCCCCAACGGTGCCAGGAAGCGAGTTCCCTTCTACCTCCGAAGCCGGCGAGGGAATGGATGAAGACTCAGGAATCCAATGCAGTTTTAAAAGGCTTTACTTATCACAGGTTCAGGCCTACAAGCCAACAATAGGAAAAACCCTGTGCTTAGGATTCCCAGCTAGAACCCAGCCACGTGTAGGCCAAGATGGCAGCCACCACGTGTTAAGGCCCAGTAAAGAGGGAGACAAAGACAAGGCTCCCAGAAGAGTGTGCGAGCTCCCAAAGAAAGCCCAAAAGAGGGCGCGAGAGAGAGAGGAAGCAGCTAGTTTTTACCCCTGCAACTCAGACCTCCCTCCACTATTATGGAAAGCAGGGAGAGGGTCAAATGCCCTCAGGTAATCTCACCCCTGGCACCTCCACCTAGGCCCTTTTATATGCTAATGTTTTGAGCCAAGATCTGCCTGGAAAAGCCTTTATAGGGTAGAAGGGGGTTTCTGGGATGGCATGTCTCTGTACCAAAGACTAATACTAATGCCAGTTAAATATTTCTCCAATACTTAACGAGTCTCAACTCTACTTCACATTAGTTTTGTATTTTAGTTGCCTTTGAGTTCTCAGGAGCCATGCTTGTTGCTTGGAGGCAAACAGCATTTCTCTCTGGTCTAATTACTTAGAGATCCAGCATTGGCCAGGCAAATATGCTGGTAGGATCTAGCTAGCCCACGACCAGATTACGTGTGGTAGCATGAGAGAATATTTATGCCCAGCAGGTTATTTGTACAGCATACATGGTCAGATAAACTGCACATTTAGACTACCCATATCCCATGGTGTGTGATTTACGGGAGGCAATCCCAGAGCAGATGCACGAGCTCTTAGAGGTACTGCAACAAAGTAGGACCACAGCCAAGTATAAATATTCTTCAAAGCAAAAGTGATATTCAATGTTGAAAACTGGATGAGGGAAAATATGAAAGCTGTGTAGTAAAGGGTGTGCCCAGATAATTCTTGATCCCAAGAGCTTTAAGGAGAACAGAGAAGGAAAAGAAATCAAAAGGAAAGGAAGATAAAGATAATTAATGTAGGAGCAGGTTTGATTTGGTATTGAGCGTGGCTATTGGAGGTGGTATAACTGTATATCAAAACACAGATTCATAGCAACACTGAAACACTGATGTCTCCCCCCTGAGCTTTTGCAACCACCAAACTTTACCAATGTGCCTGTCAGGTAGCATTAGTTGGAGGCATGCTTTTGAAAAGGGTAAGGTGGGGGTGGAATGCTCGGGAAGAGCACCACTGGTGGAGAAGTTGACACCCTGAGTAGTAGGATTATTTTTGAAATATTGTAGCCTTACAAAACTCAATTTGTCAATAATTTTTTGTTAATCATGGTTGTGCCTTTTCAGTAGGAGCCAAAAAATTTGTTTCCAAAAAGAAAAGCAGAAATAGCAGATTTTTACTTAGGAATGAGTGAAAATATTTACCATATATAATCTATAAGTGTTTAATATCCAAGAATACATGGGAATGTAAACATGAAGAAGGCAGCTAAAAATCAAAGCACAGAAGGCTTTGAAACAATATGATTAGCACTGGTTAAACCATGTTATTGGAATGGCAGAACCACATTTTTTTTACAAAAAGGGTAAGCAAATGACCAGCCTGCGAGGCATGCCTCATAGGGGAGGGTTGCTAAACATCAATAATAGTGTGAGACTATATCCCAAAGTAACATTGAGCTACAGTCTCACCTACAACTGCATTTCTGACCATGACAGTGGTTTATCAGCCGGAAGCCAGTCCGGAGGGCTTCGCTGTAACTGAGTTTTGGGTGAAAACTGAAAAACCAGTGTGTAAACTGGTGTGTGTTGGTAGGACACATGTTTTTTGAAAACCATCGCTGAAAGCCGCCATGGTGAAACATTAAAAATCAAAGCATGAGCTTGCTAACGCTGTTCCTGTAAGTTCACTTCTGGTATACTTTCTAAGAAATGAAATCATTATGCCTGTGCTCTCCGCCCCACTTACATGTTTTGCGCCACAGCGTGTGGTGTTATAGACGAAATGCAAGCAATCCTAGTATTTCTGTCAATGGATGCATAAAAATGCCAATGTATAAATAGAGATGTCTGTATACATATAGAGATTTTAATGGAATATTATTACTCTGCTGGTGAAAATTTCTTGGCTTCGGATATGGCTGACCCAGATTTTCCCATTACAAAGGCTAGATATTAAATAACGAGTGCAGCCAGAATTTCTGCGTGATTGGGTTTAAAGTTTTGATTTCATTTTTGTGACCACTGACGATGAGAGATGCCGAAGAGGGAAAGTGGTATATGTCGAAACCCAGCCAACCGTTCATTTATAATTTATTGGCTATTTATCTTCTTTGGCTTTTTCCACCTTTTGTTATTTAATACCACGGAAATTTATTTGATGATTGTTCGCTTCAAAGAAAGAATTGCAAAGGAGGCTTTTTTAAAAATTACTTTACATCTACTACAGGAATTTAAGAACTTTAAGATTTGACTTGCCACATAAGTCTGAACTTATGCATAATTTATTGAATGTTATCTCAAGAAGTATTAGCTGTTCTACACTGTTAAAACTTACATGGGAAGAGAGGAAAAAAAACTATATCTTCTATTGTGTGTGTATGAGTTAAGCTATAGTCTGAATTTCTTGTCCCAAGGAATGCCTGACAAACTGTGCACAGCCAACTTTGTTTAGATTCATAGAGTCATGCACTTTTTAGTACTTGCTAATACACAGCCCTGAATATATGCGGGATATTTGTGGAAGAAATGAATGACAGGTTAATGAGTTTCCTCCTGCATTTCTGGCTCTGCACGTCCGGTAAACTGCATTGCCATCTTTCTTGCCTGTGAAAGAGCATATAGTGGCCATGATGATACAGACAGGTGCAGGAGCATTTCAACAATTATTTTCACCACATTTCATAATGAAAAAAAATGGCATGAAAGCAATCAGTATTTCTGCTTCCCAGAAATCCGTGTGGACAGGTTACATTACAGAATGCATTTTGTGTCAGTTCAAGGTTGACTAGAAACCATAAAAGCGTTTAACGCCCCTCGGGTGCTTATCTCAACTTTGTTTAAACTTCAGGGCCGGGAGTAAAGAAGCTTTGAGAGCTGGCGGGACCCAGACTAACTACGCCCGTTAACCTAATTTCGCCTGAGATTCTGAGGTGAGAAAATTTCTTACAGTTATATTAATCACTAAAAACTTTTAAGGCAGTGGCTCGTAAAAGCCGAAGAAGAAGAAATAGCATGGCTGAGAACGATTCAAAGTCCGATCTATTAGAAATTTCTGTTTTGAAATGGGAGGGGGGCAAGGGAACAGCCACGTGACTTTAACTCAGGGGCTTTACTCCTGGCTCTGATGGGGTCGCTCCTGTAGCGTTATCGGGGACCATGCCTTCAGGTTGTGAGGGATTAACCCTTGGCATGCAAGGAGCAAGAGCCTTCTTATATTGTTTTCCTGGGCACCTTACCATCAAGTTATATTGGAACATGGTACTTCTCATTTGTATACGTTTTCCGTGGTAGCTTACATTCATTGAGTTGAGGTGTTGAATTTGGCGGCAGAGACAAAAAAAAAAGAAACCAGCGAAAGCAACTCAAATGACCGAAATCTTCCTCGAAACGTAAAGAAAATGTTGAAGGCTATCTTTGCGATAAGTGAATACCTATTAGGTCTGCTGTAGAGATTTTGGGAGTTATTGCTTTATTCTTTTTACTAAACAGGAGAGTGCTGTTGGTTTTCTCGAACTTTTACATACCAATACAAACTACAAGGGGAGCTTGTCAAAATATAGAATTCACACACGGTTCTGAGTTAGAGCACAGATTCCACCGCGTATTTCACTTACTTGCTCTGTGTGAGGGAGGAGGAGGTTTCTAGTCACGAAAAACTGGGTCCTGTCAGTCTAAAAAATCTGAGGATAAAATTATGAGAGAATAATATATTGCAGGAAAAAAAAATTAAATAACTTAATGCAATCTGTGATTTTCTGTCTTAGATTTATTGCTGTGGCACATGTAAATGATAGATGTTAAAGTTCATCCTTTTCAGCTGTCTTTTGTCATTGTGCTTTCTTAACCAGCAAAGAGCTGCACAGAACCACTGCATTTTTCATCAAAGAGAGTAGTAAAGGGATTCTAACGCCCAGTTTATTGCTCCACTATACATGAAAATAATATTGAAGCAAACTAGTATTTGAAAATGTTTTTAATTCCTGTTACAAGGAAAGATGGACCACGAAATTCATAAATACTATTAATTTTTTACAGCTCCTTTACTTTGCATGGTTAATAAAATGGAATAGTAATAAGGAATTATTTTTGCTTTATAGCCTATGATTCAAATATTATTTAAAAAACTACTTCGGTTAAAAGCTTTCAACATCTGATCCCATATTTAATTTTGAATCTAGGTAATTTCATGTTAACTTTAAGGATTACCAGAAACCAAAAACAAAAGCTAACCTGCTCTCAGCATCTAAATCTGGCTTTGGCATGAAAGCAACTAGGAGCTCTCTGAACTCACGGCCGCGATGTCACAAAATAGCATTGGGGAGAAACACCTCAAAGCCTAATATATTTGTGTTCTTATGACTCATTAATATTTATACTAGTATATACTCAACCGAGAATGCAGTTCATGGTATCAACAGAGCTCACTGTTTTTAATTTTGTTTGTTTTTGTTTTAGAGGGCCACGCCCAACTTGAGATGTTCCACCAGGGGAGCTTACTTCATGGCTCTTCACTAAAATTGCTCTTGGCGGCTCTGCGAGAGCTTCATATAAGGTGCCATGGATTAGGACTCCTAGAAGGTCAGCCGTGGCGCCACCAAGGCAAACATACTCACCCCACACATGTAAAAATTACTCTGGCCTAGAAAGAATTTCTAAAAGCAGTTTTGCACTGCCAGAATTTCTACTGGCGAACATGGCACATGTCATGTATGTACTCAACCACTTTTGAAGGGACTTTTTATGTTCCACCTAGATATGTATTTTGTTGTAAGATTTGTAGTAATTTTTATTTTGGACACTGTGGTTTACTTTGCTCATTATGAATTGTTTGGACACCACTAGTTTTATTAAGGTGTGCACTTCCCCCTCACTTTCCCCATTCTTCAGAGTCCCTCACATATTGCTCTCTTCTTACCCACACTTTCTCCCCCACACCATCTGCTTTGCAAGCTTCCTACTGAAGACAAGTTCCCAGTTTCTGATGCCTTTGGTCATTTGTTATTCCCCTTTTTTTTCACGTATGAAGGAGAAACATGTACCTGCATACAGTATCATTCTTAGAAAACTCAAAACTTGGGACCAAAGATAATACAGCCCCAGGTAAGCACTTTGGGGTCTAATCCCAGCATAGCATCTGGTCACCCAAGAAGCACCACACAAAGTGATCCCTGAACACAGAGCCAGAAGTAGGACGTGAACACAGATGCGAGTGGTCGCACGTATCACTTATCTTCCGTTAGTTCTTTGGGCGGGCACCAGTAACTTCAATCATCCTGTCACTTGCTGGTATGGCCCCAGAGGGCATGTCACGCACCAGGAATGCGAGAGAGCCTCAGGCAATTCCTTCAGGTCAACGCAGGAATGAGGTACCATAGTATTACTGGTGGTTGGCATATCATATACTACACCGTTGGCATCCCAGGGCTGTACCGTGCAGGTGGTGTACTCTCAATAGTAGGCTCTCAGTTCATACATTTACTGATAAGCCACAACAGGGGAGATCAGGGTTTTACTCTTAGGTGGAGCTCGTGATGAGCTGTGGAGTCGGAGGATGTTGAAAATGGTGACCCATGTGGTGTGGCGGGGGTTTTCCACTCTGGCTGCTTTCAAGGGCTCTATTGGGATGGCGGACCGAAGAGGTTAGAGCTAGCCATCCCTTTTTGAACACACCTCAGTGATTAGCTGAGCACCGAAGTAGGAGGCTGGTAGCACGCTCACGCCCCATTGTCTGAGTGGGACAAAAAATGAAAGAAAAAAGAAACTCAACCCAGAGAACAAAAATATGACAATTTACCAGCTTTGGAATAGGGAAAAATGCAATTAAGTACAAGGAACTTTCACAGTAGTGAGACTCAAACACAAAGAAAGCAGAACTTGTTTTAAAGCTATAGCTGAATCTCACAGCCATAATAGTTACGGAGGCAAATCCCAGGCGCAGAATTTACTGTAAACTTGAAGAAATATAAAGCCTATCTTTGATGTTAAGAAGTCAGAATGGGCAGTTACCTGGAAGGTGGGTATTTTAACACAATTTAGGGGTGAGGTGAAGTTTCTGGGACGTTCGACAATACTTATTTTGTACTGGGTGGTGAGAGCAACTGCAATTACAAAAGTGTCATACAAAAAAGTTTATCTGTATACTACTGCAGAGGACTCTTTTGGCACATCCACTTGAAAGCACCTCTCTAAAAGGCACATTAAGAACTCTCTACCCTGAGCTAAAATGCCACCTTATAAACTAAGAAAAGGCTGGGTTTCATAGATCACTTTTTCTTTCATAGTTATATTTATTAAATTTTAGGAAGGCTGTTAATGTGTATTTGTTGGCTGGTGTGAGAGGGGGTGTTTTCCACGCAGTGAGTACTCAAGGTTTACTCTTAACTCTGTGTTCAGTGATCACTCACGGCAGGCTCAGGGGACCATATGTGGAAGTGAGGGATCAAACCTTTGTAGGCCACTTGAAGGCCTTCCTAGGTCTTTCCTACTTAGGTTTTTTATCAGAATGTTAGAGTGCTTAGCCACCCTTTAGGCTGTTCTAGTTTAAACAGGAGTTAAAGGACACGGGAAAATAAGAGTATGCTTTTTAATCCACCGCTTCATACCACCAGTATTTTATAAGGAACTAACATATAATAGACAATGCCTTGAAACATAATCAATATCATTGTGAACAACTTTAATTTCCATAATATTTCTGCGACTGCACCTTGTTGTCACAGCCTATCAAGAAAGTTGGAATCAGTGTGGGTACTATTTACATCTGTTTGCAGCACTGGGTAAAGTGCCAGACACATTAAGTGGCTGAGGTGAAATGACATTTTGTCACTAAGAGATTCTATTTTGCAAACTGGTGATTTATGGAAATGCTTAGGACATATATAAAGGAAACAAATCAATTTGTATTACATCCATTTGCATATCTATCACGTATATGCCTGCATATATGTGAGAAATATTTTGAAGCCATTTTGCAAAACCCCCAAAACATGAAAATATCAAAGGAAAAATAAAAAAGTAATTAACTAAAAATAATGGAAGTTAATGGTGATTTGTCCCTCTAATCCATATTTATCAAATTTTTAATAATTACAATTGTCATACTTTTAAAAATCCTATGCAAGAATATAAAAAAAAGAGTATGAAGGACTCACAAGAGCGCCACCAATAGAAAAAGAGTAAAAGACTAAGCACTCAGGATCTGACACTCACACCAACTCCAAACGTAGATACTGAGCCCACTTTACTCCCCAGTGACTATCACTATGTCATAGTCTGAGACCAGACAAGCACCCCTTTCCATACTACAGGAGCAAGCAACATCTTCCCTCAGCACTGAAGGCAATAGTTTTCTCCTTTTGGTAGATGTCTAGAACTCTGGGGCACCTATTCACTTACAAGTTACAGAGTTCTTTTGGGTTTTCACTCTGTATTTCTGAAATTCAATTTACAATGTGAGGAAAAATGGTGTAGCCACAGAACCCTTTGCTGAATTCGCGAGGTCAGGTGACGGTGCCTTTCTAAACTCCCAGAACAAGTATCTGCTCAGTTTCTCTTTCTCAACATTTGCTCACTTCTGGAATCAATCTCTTAACTCTGGCTGACTTTGGGCACTATAGTCCACCCAGAATGTAACCAGCCAATCTGAACCAAAATGGCGTGAACAATATTGGAAAAAGGCATAAGTATCCCATAATATGTTAAAGTAAGTATTGTCCCCAACATCACAGGTTAAAGGATAATTAAGAAGTTGATGCCCTTGGAATGGATGTATTTCTAGAGAGAAGAAAAACCAGCCTAACCAAGCTAGGGAAGTCCTCTGCAGAGCAGAAAGAAGAGACCAGAGGACACAAAAATATTTGCAGATTTATAGTCTGAAGGAAACCTCTGAGTTCACTGACCTTTGCCTCCCCCTCAAAAAAGATGTGAAGAACTTTCACAAATATGTAGCAAGCAATCACGAAAATATCTTATACTTTTCGGTGTCCCTGCCCCTTCCATGAACTCACCATGGTGAACTCCAATTCCTAATATTTTTTGGTCTGCTCCGATCACTGTCTCAAGGTTGTTTACCTAACCAGAGAAAAGCCAACTATCTCAAGCAACAACTAACTATTCGCAAGGAATCTCATGGCATTAGCTGCTCCGGAAAGATGGCTCAGGTACCTATCACATCTGACACAACAGTTTATTGAGGGTCTCACAAGCATACTCCTTAATATTGAGACCATTTATTAATGTAATACTAAAATTCCATAAAGTCATAAAGAAGAAGCATTAGAAGTAGCTTTAGAAATAAGAGCTTATTCAGTATTCCTGAACCCCCCAAGCAGTAGGCTATCCTTTGGTCTCTCTTTTTTGTGACTAAGTCACATTTACTTTCGCCTCTTCAAATGGTATGTTAGTGGTGTAACAATGCATGAAGGATTTAGAGGTGGATAGAAAATGTTGGTTTTTAAAATTTAAATTTATTTCACCTTCCTAATTATTTAAAATTAGTCACTGCTGAAAAAATCACAAAGACTACTGGAACCTATTTGAAGAGGCTTGCTAAGTTAGGAAGCATCACACTTTGTTGTTTCTGTTTAATTTTAACTTTGATTCATATTTGTTTATAACAACTTTTTTTATCCATGTATCTTAATATAGCCATTGCTAGCTATAGAGATAGTCATGTTAAGGCATAAGGAAAAATAAGGGTCAAGGATGGTCAGATATTTTTAAGAGATTTCGTTATTCCTTCATTCCAAGGGCATTTTCTGAACTTCTCTACTGTTTGGCACAGAGAACACATTCTAGATTCAGAGAGCAGTAATGATGTTTTCTTGTTTTCATGGAGCTTTAGTACAATGGTAAAAATTAGGATTACAAATGGAAATTGAGGAATTAGAATACCCACTGTTGCCAGTTCAGAGGCTTAGGAACCAGCTATTCTATTCAGTGTCCTCTGAAAGAGCCTAGGTCTATAGATAACCAGCAATAAACCACAGAAGCATCAATCAAAGATTAGGGTGTGGGGGTTGAAACTTGACCACAAGTTAGGCCCTTCCCTTGATCAGCCTTCATCAATGTTATTATTTTGAGAAAATCTCCCACACCAGATCCCAAAGATAAGCCAATGGGAGCAGGAACATCAAAAGTACCATGTAGACCAAGGAAATTCTACTGCAGACTCTATCAGAGCATGAAGGAGGTGGGTCCTTGAGTTCTTGCCCTTGTTCTTCCTGTTTCCTCATCTTTTGGGAATGAGGAATTTCCCTTGGTAGCCCATTTTTTCCTTATGCCCTAACATGACTGTCTTTCCCTCTTTTTTCCTTACACCTTAACATGACTATCTCTCTATAGCTATCAATGTCTAAATTAAGATACATGTGTAAAAAGTTGTTATAAATAAGTATGAATCAAAATGTCTTTAGCAGTTCTTTGTACCTCAATCCAGTTGTCCAGAATCCTAAATTCTAAATTCTTCTCCAGACATCTAATTAGTTCACCATTTCCAAAAAAATAGACGATCTTTCCCCCTTTTTTCTTCTCTCTGTATTCCTCACAACCTTTTACAAGGTTTCGGATTCTCTTCTCATCACACAACTTATCCTTTACTTGGATGGTTCTCAATACCAAGCACTGCTTGTGAGCCCTTCTTCTATGACCCATTTTGCAGATTAGACATCTTGGGATATGACTAGTAAGAATAACAACTGGTATTTATTTATACCAACAATGTTCTAGAAACTGGATTATAGATAATCTCAATTCACTCTCACTGTCTCTCCCGTTCATCTTCGATTTGCTCGGCGGGCACCAGTAACATCTCCATAAGGACCTGTCTCATGCAGGTAGAGCCCAAGGGCACCTGCTTGCTCCAGGAACATAAAGAGCCTCAAACCATTCCATCAGGTCAAGGTAATGAGGTCTATAATTGTTACTGGTATCTGGGATATCAAATACGACACGACGGTAGCTTGCCAGGCTCTGCCATGATACTCTCACCATGTCAGTAAATTATTCTTATAATTCCCATTTTACAAAACTGGAAATAGATTTAAAGACTGGAAGTACAAGCCTTACAAGAAAAGTAACCAAGTTCGGATTGTTTTGGGATTTTTTATTTTGTTTTGTTTTTTGTTTTGGGCTATACCCAGCAAAGTTTGGGGGGTTACTTCTAGCTCTCAATAAAGAATTCTGGTGGTGCACAGGGGACCATATGAAATGCCAGGGATCAAATGGGGCTGGCTATGTGCAAGGCAGATGCCCTACACACTGATCCAGTCCCTAAAAGTACCAAATTTTGAAGAAGACCTTATCTAAGCTGTTATACTGAGCTCTTTTGAAGCTGAGTGTGTAGGGATAAAGTTAACTCTCTTCGGGTTATGTCCATTAAGAGCTACTGATTCTTGGGACCAGAGCCAATAGTACAGCAGGTAGCGATTTTATATTGAATGCTGTTGACCCATGTTAGGTGACAAGCATCCCATATGGTCTTCCAAGCTCTGCCAGGGTAATTCCTGGTTGCAGAACCAGGAGAAACCTCATGAGCATAGGGGATGTGACCGCTTGGTCCCTAAGAGAACTATTGATTCTTTAACCTCAGGCAACATGGCCCCTAATTTCTCCTTCATTGTCTAGTTTATGTCATTAGAGAAGCCGAAAAGGCTCACAGTGGAGCTCCACTGATGTATGACATTGCTTAATTCCTTCTAGGTTATATCTCTTCCCAACTAGACAGAATGTGCTCTGATGATTTTGAAGTATAAGAACCTACTAGTATGTGTCAGATTGATGTCTTTGACTGCAGTGAAAGGGTAAATACAGGTTACCGCTATAGAAGTATCCCACAGAAGTCAATTTCTAAAGGATAAAGGAAAATTTTTTTCTCTCGAATTTGACTGAAGAGCTGTCACTCCCTTATTTGAAGTGGAATAACTAGAAGGTACTGACCTATTCATTTTATGACAGTTCTAAAATTCATGGATTTTAACTAAACATCCAGTACTGACAGAGCGGCATCTGTACTCCCTACAAACCTCAATGAGCTTGGTTACCGTGTGGATATGGTCGATTGTGCTGAATCATTTCCGGAGCCAGCTTGCTCGCATGGTTGTCCTTCATCTAGTGTTCTGCCAATCCTGTTCAGGATGACTCTTGTAAACAGCTTTGTAGATGACAGACAACAGGCAGATTGGGCGATAGTTGCCGATGTCGTGAATGTTCCCTTCTTGAACAGTAGAACTGTCCTGCTGGTTTTCCATTGGGGGGGCACCTTGCATTAGGACAGGTAGTGTGTGAACAGCCGAGCTAGTGTATTGATGAGTACCGACGGCAGATTCTTCAGGTGTTCGGGTCTGACTTTGTCTGGGCCTGGTGCTATTCCCTTTCTGGGACGAGATGGCATGTTGGATTTCAGAAGGGAGAACGTTGGAATGACATATCCATCCTGTGGAATTTGGTTGATTTACACAGAAAGCCTTTGATTCTGTGGAGACTGCGACAATTAGAATGGGAAGGAATGGGAGTGAAGATAGATGGTGCAACCACACCACCTCCGCTTAACTGATGACATCGTTCTAATAACACCAAACATTAGCCAAGCGGCATAAATCTGCCTGACTTTGACCAAGAATGTGGAAAGATAGGTCTATAGCTGAATCTGAAGAAAACTATGTTCATGAAAAATGAGCTAGTTCCTGAGACCCCGTTCACTCTCAATGGAACAATCATCTCTGAATGCAGCAGTAATGTGTACCTAGGTTGAGAAGTCAACATGATGAACGACCTAAAACCTGAGCTGCGCAGGAGGAAGAGAGCGGCATGGTATGCCTTCAAAGGCATTGAAGAAATAGCTAAAAGGACAAAGACCCTCCGGCCCGGGCACATCTCTTCAACTCCACTGTTCTCCCTGCATTAACATACGCCCCTCAGAGACCTGGGCCCTATAAAAGCAGGATGAGAATGCTATTTGGGTCTCCCAGAGAGGAATCGAAAGAGCTATGCTTGGATTATCACGCCTCACTCAAGTGAGAGAAGGAATCGGAGTTCTGACCTCTGTCGCTATTCCAGAGTCAGGGACGCTGTCTCGTTTGTCAAGGCATTGAAAATCAGATGGGCTGGACATGTAATGCGATTTGGAGACAACTGCTGGACTAGAGCCATTACTGACTGGATCCCACGGGATGCCAAAAGATCACGTGGCAGCCCACCTACAAGATGGTCAGACTGCCTTGTCAAGACCCTGAAGGAACGATTTGAGGCTCTTCATATTCTGAATCAACCAGATGCCATTGGGCTACATTGGCACGTGATAGGGTCCAATGGAAATGTTACTGGTGCCTGCTTGAGCAAACCAATGAATAACGGATTCAAGTGATCAAGTGATCAAGTGATCCAGTACTGACAATGGGCATGTTTCAGAATGCAGGACAACTAGGTATGTGTATACATATATGTACATATATTGGCATGTAGAGATATAAACAGCATAAAACTTTGGTAATAGCAAGTGCTCAGTTCAAGTTGGAATAACTTTTATCACTTTTTTCATTAGTCATCTTCCAGAAGTGACCAAAATTAAATTGATAATGTTTTGAAACCTTCTGACAAATAAATGCCTTGTTATTATCTAGAACTTTTTTAAACTCTGATCCACACCACTATAAACCCCAGGCATGTTATCTTCAAGCTGTACAACTTGAAGCCTGCTGGTGAAGTTTTGTGGAATTTGCTGCTTCCAGGGTTTGGGTAGGGCATACAATCTTCCATATCCCAACTGCCCTATATTAGTTTCCTGTCTTTTCAGTCTGGAATAATTGTCCATTTTATAAAAATGATGTACAAACGAAACGCCATCAAAAGAATGAGTAATGGTGTTGGGTACTTCCCAAGACTATGAACTGAATCATCAGACAAGAAGATATGCTAGGCTTCTTCCAGTAATATTCTGTCTTCTTTTTTAAAGTAAAGCCATTTTTCTATTTAAAGAATAAGTAGCATGCATTAACCAAAATCCTGACATTAATTCTTAGCAAAAACTTTAAATACAAGAGATGAAAACAGCAGATGGAAAGTCACCCTTCCCACCCCAGGGAGACACTGTAGGACCCGCTTCCCAATCATCCCACCTCAGGAAGGTGCCCAGGCAATCTAGAGCTGCCTGAGAGCTGCCGGTGCAGCAGTGCTATTGCAGCGCCAGGGATATATGAAGAAGCAAAGTGAATTCACCTGCAATAATGGATGACAACAAAGCCTTGGAAGGGACCCCTACCACATGACCTCTCTAATCAACCAGATGAGAATTCAAAGTGACAATGATTAGACTGTTCATTGAATTGAGGCAAACAAGAGCAGAGTTCCAACAAGGAAAGAGAAAAGGATGAGAAAACTTCAATCAGAAACCACTGATCTGAAGAGCACAGTAGAACTGAAAACACAACAAAGGGCCTAAATAGCAGAAAGAAGCAGGAGTGAATCAGCCAGTCAGGAAAAGGATGAAATGCAGAAAAAAAAAAAACAGAAGAAAAAAAAACAGTTTTTAAAACGAAAAAAATCATGAGTGATTTATGGACTGCCTTAAAAATAAAATCTAAATTTTAAGATCCCCAGAAGGAGAAGTAAGAGAGATTAAGGAAGAAGGTTTTTTGGGGAAAGGGCTGCTGAAACTTTTCCCCCATCTGAATATGGAGGAATTTATGACACCCAGATTTCGGGAGCTCAGAGTAGAATGAGAATAAACCCAAACAGAAAACCATGAAGACAAATCATAATTAAAATGGAAAGAACAAAGATAGAGATATCTTCTTTTAAAAAATTTATTATACCCAGTAAGATATACAATTACAAAGATGTTCATGTTTGGGTTTCAGTCATACAGTGTTCCAGCACCCACCCCTCCATCTGTGGCCATATCCCACCACCAATGTCCCCGATTCCCTCCCCCTCCCCAGCCTGCCTCTATGACAGGCATTTTGCCCTCTCTCTCTCTTTCTCTCTCTCTCTCTCTCTCCCCTTCTCTCCCTTCTCTTACACATTGTGTCTCACAATACATACATTTAGAGGCTATCTCACACACACACACTCACACACACACATGTATATTTAGAGGCTATCACACACACACACACACACACATATATATATATGTATGTGTGTGTGATAGCTCTCTAAATAGTAATAAAAGTTACACACACACACACACATATACACATATATATATATATATATGTGTGTGTGTGTGTGTGTGTCCCTTGCCTACATTCAACGCTCGGTTCTAGGCTGGTATTATCATTTACAACAATAAAAGAAGTAAGACAAAAGGCAAAAAAAATTACATAAAAGAGAATCTTCATGAAAATCACACTAGATCTTTTCAATTGAAACCCTATAGGGTTAGAAGGTTAGAGAGACAGACATGGGGGCAGAGCTGCTACTTGCTCTCCCTGTGCCCAGCCGCTCACAAGGAACCCAGGAGAGATGGCGGGTTCTAGCCCTGGCCCGCCAGCCCAGCAGAACCTTGCAACAAGCCAGACGACCCCCACTCCCATGAGGGCCTCCATTTTCCTCATCCGGACTTCCCCTCGGTCAGAACTCCACCCAGCAGACCAGCCTATCACAGCCCGCTCGCGAGGCCATGAGCGGCAGCGCAGTTCGTCATTAAATGCTGGAATTAGAGATGACTGCAAGAGTATGCTTACCTGCCCGGCAGAGCCTGGCAGAGCTACCCGTGTTGTATTTGATATGCCAAATACCAGTAACAATTATAGACCTCATTCGCGAATGGATTGTGGCTCTTTATGTTCCTGGAGCAAGCAGATGCCCTTGGGCTCTACTAGCATGAGACAGGACATATGGAGATATTACTGGGGCCCGCTCGAGCAAATCAATGAACAACAGGAAGACAGTGATACAGTGATACAGGGTTAGAAGGGTTGGTATGATATATCCAGCACAATGAATAAAATATGCATCTAAGTAATAACATTTTTCCAGCAAGGTTATCATTCATATTTGAAGGGAGAAACACAAAACTTAGTGACAAATAACAGCTACAGTAATTCTTGGTTGCTAAAACCAGCATTTCAAGATGCACTAAATGGTCTTACATAAAAACACTAAAGTATAAAGAACTACAGAAACCTTCTAAACTCATATAAAAAAGATGGCATTAAGTTTCTTTATGTGAATGTAATGTCAATGCCTTGAACTCAACAATAAAAGCAGAGTGACAGGAACTCAACAATAAAAGCAGAGTGACAGGATGAATTAGAAAAATGAACCCAACATTTTGCTGCTTATGAGAGACTTACTTGAACTGTCATAATAAAAACAGGTTCAAAGTAAAAGGCTGGAAAACAGTTATCCAGGCAAGCAAACAGTTGTCCAAAAAAATAAGGCACAGCCATAGTTATAGCTAAGAAATAGATTTTAATCTATAAAGGGCAATAGAAGTCAGAGATTGATACTACATAAAAAAAGTACCTATATCAAAATTTAACACTCATTGACAAATAGGCACCAAGTGCAAGAAGCAACAACATATGTATGACAAATACTGGAATGTCTTAAGGAAGTCATTGACCACACACAAGAGTTATAGGAGAATTTAATCTCACCACTGGATAGATCAACCAGTCAGAGACTCAGTCCTGAAAAAAAGTTAGCCTTAAAGGAACAAATAGAAAGAAATGGACTGAACAGAATTAACAGAAAAAGGTTCTCCGGCCCCAAAAACTTAGCACACATTCTTATCCAGTGTTTTTAAATGATCCCCTAGGACAACCTAAATAGAGGGTTATAAAGCAAGACTCCATAAATCAAAGAAAATATAAGTAATATCCAGTGTCCTCTCAGAACATAATACCCTGAAGTTGGAAATAAACCAGACTAAGAAGCTAGGAAATTCAAACACTAGGAAGGTGAACAACACACTCCATACTACTGAACAATCACTGAGTGACAAAGGAAGTCAAAACAGAAAAAAATTCTGAATATATGAGCTACTGGAACTTATGGACATAGCAAAAGCTTCCTAAGAAGAAAACTATAGCATTCACCAGAAAATAATAACAGGTACAAATTAACAACTTAATCTCATTCATCAAGAAAATAGAAGAAGGGGAACAGCGAAATATCATAGCAAGTAAGGTGTTTGCCTTGCAAGTAGCTGACCTGGGTTCAGTTCACTAGCACCACATTGGTTCCCTGAGCCTGGCCAGTAGTAAGCACTGAGCACCACAGGGCATGGTTCAAAACAAACAAAGAAAACCAGGAAAGATAAAGAACAACAAAAGGAACCTAAGTGAGTAGAAGGGAAACAATAAAATAAGCAGAAATAATCAATATGGAAATAAAGTCTTACAAAATATTAATGCAACCAAAAGTTGAAAAAATATAGTTTAGTGGCATAAAGTTGTTATATTAATCTTGTAAGTTCTTCTACATTTCTCAGGAGTCCTATTGTGATATGATTTTTCCAGGGACAATTTTCTTTGTAGGTCTAAAACAAAAGCAAATTAAAAAAAATAATAAAAAAGTAATGAGAGGCATATCTCAACCAGTAAACAAAGGTTAAGTTAAAATTAATTAAAGACCCTAATATTAAACCTGATTTTATAAAAATTCTTTGTGGAGAATATAAGCAGGACTCCCCAAGATCCTGACCTGAGAGGAGTCTTTAATGATACATTAGAAAGGAAAAATACAAAAATGAATCAAACCAAACTGCCTGGGACCAGCCCCATTGAACAGGTCTGAAGCAGGGCACCATAAGGATTAAGAAAAGAGACAGAAATAAGAGAGAAAAAGCACGGGGTGAGGGGACTCACAGCCTAGTGAACTGACAACTCTGACAGTCCTTGGCTTTCTGATTTCATTTCTTAAACCCAGTAAGCATTAGAATTACAAAAATTCTAGTTAGATTAGGCTTTTATATATCTGAGGGTGTTAGTCAAATGTAAACTCAATCAAGATGGGTTAGACTTTCCCATATCTGAGGGTGTTGGTCAAATAGAAACATAAACAGGTTTAGTTAAGTATAAACAAATATGGGTTTAGCTGAACTTAAACATAGACATAAAGCACTTACTTCCAGGGAGATTTTCTGAGGAGCTCTCATCAGGGCAGTATTCCATCTCCTGGGGTTCCCAGCGGGTTCCCAACATACTAGATTCTGTCCCCAACACCAAACCCTTCTGCACTGAGAAATAAGTGGAGGCTTAAAATGAAAAGATATATCACTGATTTAAAGTATTTGCACATGATACAATAGAAAAGGACCATGATACAAGATCTATAAAAGCCAACAAAAGCCAAACAATCCCATTTAAAATGGGGAACTGAGATGAACATAAAGTTCTTCAGAGATGGCATAAAGATGGCTGATAATCATATGGTAGAATGTTCACCAAAACTGATTATCAGGGAATCAAATCAAGTTAACAATGTGAAATTGCCACACACAAGCAAGAACAGGCTATATCAAAACGTTTGAAGTACTGGAGGAGATGTGAAAAATAGGGGAACTCATTTACTGCTAGTCCGAGTGTTGCCTGGCTCAATCTCTTTGGAAAATGGTTTGGAGGTTCTCAGAAAATTAAGGTAAGATCTAGTTATTGCACTCCTGGGCAGTTAGCCCAAGAACAGGAAACAGTAGTTCTCAAGGACATATGCATATCTAAGCTCATCACAGCATTACTTGGAACAGAGAAGATCTGTAAACAACCAATTGCCCAGTAACATATGAGGAGGCAAATAAATTATAGTATATTGAGGGGCCGGAGCAATAGTCCAGCAGGTAGGGCATTTGCCTTGCACGCGACTGGCCTGTGCCAGCCGGGTTCAATCCCCGCATCCCATATGGTCCCGTGAGCACCACCAGGAGTAATTCCTGAGTGCAGAGCCAGGAGAAACCCCCTGAGCATTGCCGGGTGTGACCCAAAAACAACAAAAAAAAAATTATAGTATATCGAGACAATGAATTACAAAGATGAAATTTTGCAATTTGCTGCAACTTAGATGGAATTATGAAGGTGTCATGCATAGTCAAGTGAGTCAGAAAGAAAAAATACAAATCCAAGATGAGTGCACTCATATGGAGTATAAAAAAGAGATTATGCAATCCCAATGGAAACAATTCTTGCAATATTGTCGAGGGACTGACAATTCCAGGAAGCGGAGTTCCCCTCTACCTCCAAGCCTGCAGGGAATGGATGAAAACTCAGGAATCCGATGCAGTTTTAAAATGATTTTACTATCACAGGTTCCAATATACAATCCAAGAGCAGGGAAAACTCCTACTCTGAGTTCCCAGCTAGGCCCCAGCCAGGTGTAGACCAAGATAGCTGCCACCACGTGTTGAAGTCCAACAGAGAAAGGAGAGGACGGAGATGAAAAAACGCCAAGGAAGCCAAACATGGCAAAGAAGGGCCTTCTCTCTTGCAGCTTATTTTATAGATAGAAATCCACCAAAACTTCCCAGCCAGCCCCACTGTGGACTGGGCTATCTAATGATGAATACAGGTAATTAGCTCTACTGAAATGCAGCACTTCAGGTGGCCTTCTGGCATTTACAAGCACCCACAGCTGATTCAAAGCCTCCCTAGCAGAGCTAGAGGGGCTGCAAGCTAAAGTGTAGCTGGAAACTAAGTAGGGCTTCACCCAACACAAAATGGTCAATACAACCATGATCTGAGGATGATAAGGTGTTCCTGGGAAGGACCTTGGGCTCTCTGTAGTCTGGTGGTAGGTATGGTGTAATAGCACTTTACAAATATAAAATAATGCGGTATACTACTACAGTAAATTTTCATCAGTTCTTTTCAGTAAAATCGTCATAAAGATAACTTACAGAATAAGATTATATGCTAATCATACTTTAACGAAATTTTCATAAGGTGGAGTCAGGGAGACTGGTCAAATGTCAAGAATACATTCCTTGCATGTATGTGACCCAAATTTTATCTGTGGCAACCTCACTGGTCCCCAGAACTGCTGAGCTTGAGTGTAGAACTGCCTGGACTCTGTAGGCTGAGTATCACTGGGAGTAGGTAGTCACAGGACCACTGACTATGGCTTGGGGAGGCTAAGACACTTAAAACAAAGTGTAACTGGTATTGGGATTATTCAGTTTGAGGGTTAAACTCTGCCAGCTCTTCCATGTTCTATGTATCTTCATTAAAAATAATGAAAGCTGACTCCTTCTTCCCAGGATATCAAGGAAATCAGTCTTGATAAAGTAAACAAACCATCAAAGTAAACCATCTGGGGGCTGAGGAGAAATTTAGGGAATGAAAGAAGCATTTGGACAGGAGAACAAGATGATGCTATGTGGTGATGAATACGTTCCTGACTCTTTCCCTCAGCACTGTGTATATACACTTTCCAAAGTTACTTGTCTAGGCAGACTTCATGGCATATACAATCCTACTTCTTCCCCATGAGATGTACAAAAAAATAAGTGATTTCCCTATAAAAATCACTTGTTAGTCCCTACCTAGAAGCACTAACAAAACGTAGAGATAGTATGGGACAAACTTCAATCCTTTTCCTACAGCTGCTTCAATTTATGATTTCCCAATGCAAACAAAACTCCTTATTACTATGCTTTCCTTTTTCTATACTAATCTTCCTTAAAAGTGAGCAAGTTAGAAATGTTAAAAGCAAGCAGGGCCAGAGCGACATCACAGAGGGTAGAGCATTTGCCTTGCACTTAATTGACCTGGGTTCAATCCCCGGCATCCTATATGGTCCTCCAAGCATCCTCAGGAGTAATTCCTGAGTGCTGAGTCAGGAGTAACCCCTGAGCATTGCTGGATGTGACCCAAAAAGAAAAAAAAATTAAAAACAGTCATATGACCCTTCCACTTTTTGAGCTGCTAAGAGAAAAATCAAATTTAATACATATTATTTATAATCCATATCTCTTAAAATAACTTCCCATCATTTTCTCTTCCATACCATTGACACATAAAACCACACATATACACCTTACACCTCTTCCCTATCCTGCTAATCAAATATAGTCAGACAACACACAAACACACCAGCTCACATACATACACTCATCCTCTTCTCTCCCTGCAACTCATATACTTGCATACTTGGATGCACAAATAAGAAGGATTGGAAAAATGGTACTTATATGAAGGAAAATATGATGTAATAACATGTAAAGAGACATTTAGGACTAAGAAAATGTGGCTGTAAAAAGTAAAACATTGAGAAGGAAAAGAGAGAGAGGGAGAGAAAAGAGATAAAGAACCTGTCATGGAGGCAGGCTATGGGAGGGGAGAGGAATTGGGGACATTGGGCACTGGTGGAGGGGCAGTTTGCTGGAACACTATGTGACCGAAACCTCCAAACACGAACAATGTTGTAATTGTATATTTCACGGTGGTATAATAAAATATGTTTTTTAAAAAAGTAAAACTAGAAGCTTGGGGTTACTCCAGAAAAAAAAAGAATGTGATATGTAATTAGAGCAGGTAGTTTACTTAGAAGGAGGAGAGAAGTAAAGGGGGGAAAGGAAAGGAAGGTAATCACTTGTCACTTGTGTTCCAGTTGTTCATTGATTTGCTCGAGCAGGTGCCAGTAATGCCTCCACTCATTGGGCATGAGGTCCATTATTGTTACTGTTTTTGGCATATCGAATACACCACAGATAGGATAGCTTGCCAGGCTTTGCCATGGCTCTGGGTTCATTCCAGGGCCCAGTCTTTTTATATATCAGACTATCCACCATCCAGGGACCACGGGCAGAACACTGGGGGGTATACAAGCCTGTCTCCTGTCTGCCCACCTGCCAATGCAGCTGGGCACCACAGCCACACCTGCAACATCTTGAGGGGTACATCAAGGCAGGAAATATAATGCACAAATGATCAGGTCCATCCTATAAGAAATTGGACCTTGAGTCCTGCAGAAAAATCAAAGAGGACCTGGTGACCCAGAATTGTTACCTGATCTATGATAGAAGGAGATGGGTGTACATTTTCACCCATAAATGTCTTTAGCAGCCTTTAGCAACAGGCTCAGAGCTGGTATGAGGGGAGTATGACTTGCTTTCAATGGACAAATGAAAACCCAGAGACAACAAAAACCAAAACAACAAAGATAAAAGCAAAACAAAAAGACCTCCAAAAGCCAGAGAGAGTCCTCAGACCAATAAATGTGGTTGCTGACAAGTTACAGGAACTGTTGAAGGACACCAGGACACAAACACTATGCAACAAATGTGCTTCTTTGTGTATTTGACAATGTTCTAGTGTTGTGTATTAGGATGTAGCTATGTGAGGAGAAACACATCTATAAATGTAACCCAAGACATTCTGTACCATAGAAAAATCAGTAGACCAACAGTGAAATGAAAATGATTCTCCAAATGGCAAGAGAAAAACCTATTGAAAGAAAAACAGAGTGACTAAACTGCTACAGCATGTACACCAGATGTTGGCTTAAAAATGCCACGAATGATAAAATGTTCTGCAGTAGACCGAAATAGCATTATTTCATTCCAATCATGAAATTTATGAAGAAAAACACATGCCAAAGTCACCTAGAAGTGACAGTTATCTGAATTTAAACTACCTTACATGTTTCAAAATTAATCAACAACAAAAAATATGAAAAGACCCTACAAAATCAGAGCTATTGGGATTGCCTAACTAATTTATTGAAAGATAGGAAGCTCCAGAAAAAGTATAAGGCTAAATTAGATGATATCAATTGGACATAACATTTTATTAGCTATTCTAGAAACATGCTTGTGGTTCAGTTAAAGAGAGTCCATCCAATTAGACAAGGAAAAACAAAGAGCTATGGTGGATTGCAAAACTGGCCCCCAAATCTTCTCCTCCCTATTACTATACTCTAGAAATAAACAAAACCCCTAGTGAAAACAAAATTAGCAAAAGCAAAATCTTATTGTTACCTCTCTGCATTTATTTACTACTAAATCATTCTGATCTTGGGTATTTGTGTGTGCAAAACTAAAAACAGTTTGCAAATGTGAAAGAAATATACTGGCAGCAATATTCACATCAGAAGGAATTGGGTCCCCAAAGCAGTGGCAATCTGACCAAGAATATAGTCTACTAATTAAAATAATCTGAACTGCAATGTAGACACACACAACCAATTCAGGCTTTAAACACTAGAGTCAAAAATTATTTTCCCTCATCAGTCTATGAATATCATTTTCAAAAATCTTCAATTGTTATAAAGTTTGGGATGAATACAAGGTTCTAGTCTCTGTCTGCTCAGCCCCACAAAGCAGTGTTATAATTCTTGGTTTCCAGGTGAGAAACTTGGATTTAAAAACTCAGATAGCAAATTATCCATGTGAGGCAACAAATCATGTTTGTCTCATGACAACTATGTGTTTAATTCTCTTATCTGGGCTTCCCCTTAAGTAGTCCTTCTTTGTCTGATAAGTCAAAGTAATCCTATCTATTCCTGTTTTACAATTAGTTGTAGGGCAGCTCTTATGTCTCACATTATCTTTTCTTTCATAGGCCAAATAACTCTAATTCCTTTAATGCTTCCTCAGGTGACTAGGTGCCCATATCTTTTAATCTCATTCAGTGATGTTCTCATTGATAATGAGGATTTTTAGTTTATAATGAAGGATCTGTTCTTACAAACACAGCTTGAATGAGAATAGGTGTAAAACATCACTTGATCTGGACATGATTTTCCCTAGTTGTAGGGTCTGAGATGGTAATAATTTCTGCTTCCACATTTCACCCATTGACTCAAATCATTTTACAATAAAATAATGCCCTTTCTGCCCTTTCATCCTAAACTATATTCCTGATCTACCCTCTCAGTCACTATCACTATCACTATCCTCCCGTTGATCATCTATTTGCTAGAGCGGGCACCAGTAATATCTCCATATGTCCTGTCTCATGCTAGTAGAGCCCAAGGGCATCTGTTCACTCCAGGAACATAAAGAGCCTCAAACCATTATATTAGGTCATGAGGAATGAACTAATATAATTGTTACTGGTATTTGGCATATCAAATACAACACGGGCAGCTTGCCAGGCTTGCCGTGCAGGTGGCATACCATTGTAGTCACCTCTAAATATAGCATTTATAGATGAACCACGTGCGGCCACGTGAGATGGGCTGTGATAGGCTGTTGCTGGGTGGAGTTCTGACAAGAGGAAGTCTGGATGTGGAAAATGGCGGCCCGATGAGTGAAAGTTTTTTTTCAATCCAGCCCAGGTATGCTGATCCAGAGACTTACAGACATGGGGCAGAGCTGCCACTTGCTCTCCCTGTGCCCAGCTGCTCACGAGGCGCCCAGGAGGGATGGCGGGTTCTAGTCCTGGCCTGCCACCCTAGCAGAGCCGCGCACAACAAGCCAGATGACCCCACTCCATCGAGGCCACCATTTTCCACATCCAGACTTCCCTCTCGTCAGAAATCCACCCAGCGACAGCCTATCACAGCCCGGATCATTGACACCCACCCTACCTCTCAGTATCATACAGTACATTTTTGATTGAAATATGCCTTTTGTTTGGGCTCTTCTACCAGAATCTGTGACAAAGATGCATAGGGTTGTGAGCAGGACTCTCCTACAGCAGGACTGTAGGAGAGGATCTATAAATCCTAGGGAATAGAAAGAGGGAATGTAGGTATGGAAGGAAAAGTATTAACAAAGCATTATCAACTCATGTTGACATTTCATTTGTGTAAAATTGAACCATATCTCTCAAGTGAATTTTGGAAGACTATTCAGCATGTACCTCAGAGATACACCAGCTGAGCTATGAGAAACTAGGTTACTTGTCCAAGCTTAATGTGATAAACCCTACGTTTTCAGCTTTACATCCAAGAAAACTTTACTGGCCACAAGAACCAGTAAAAGCAGCTGGCTGATCCAGATCATATTAGTTCCTTGTGTTGAAATGTAATAACATTTATAATAGTAATTATTTCAGGCTACCTACTAATTAAGCAGACCTCCTCCCCAATACATCAAACTTTATGCACTGATATAGTACCTGAAAAAAAGAAAATTCTCTTTTCTTTTTCAAAAGTGTTTTTCTTAAAAAATAACTTATTGTTAAGAATTATTAAGTCTACTCCTGTATTTCCTTCCAATAAATTGGAATTTGAACACTCTTGCCCTGATTTATCCTTTAATTCTCTTCACCAAGAAAATGTCCCTGAGTTTAAGAAAACACTGCTTTTGGGGACCCAATTCCTTCTGATGTGAATATTGTTGCCAGTATATTTCTTTCACATTTGCAAAGTGTTTTTTGGCTTTGCACACACAAATACCCCAAGATCAGAATGATTTAGAAGTAAATAAATGCAGAGAGGTAACAATAAGATTTTGCTTTGCTAAATTTTGTTTTCACTAGGGTTTTTTAAAAGGACTTCTATGTCCTATCCTGACACAATTTGCTGACACAAAACAGACACATTGGAAATGCAAACAGAAACAGGATCAATGTCTCTCCTTCAATCAGAAAAGAATTCTCCCTAGTCAGGGAAAGATAAGATGGAACAGTGGCCTAATTTTATTTGCATATTCATTCCAGTTAATGGAAGGAACTGCATGGAGAAAATAACTGCTGAGATAAGTCTAGATGATACAAGCTCTCCCAACCCTCTGCTCTAGTCTCCTTCACTTTTTCATAAAAGTATTACACTGTTGTATAGAATCAAAAGTATTATACCGTATTCATTACATAATATGCTTTGCATGTTTTCAATGAATTTTCTTTCAGTGAAAAGAAGGTGTTCAAATCTCCATGAGGTATTTTGTGCTCTGGTTTCTCACTGTCATGTATAAACTAATTCCTAGAGAAACACATTTCTTGGTTCCTTCAAATTATTTTGATAACTTCTAATTATCTCCTTTGCAACAAGGTTATCATTGGGGCACTAGACGACAGTGTAGAATGGTTAAATAAATAGGATTAAAAATTTTCATGTTCAAAACATGGATGTTCCTTCACTTCCCATTATATCTACAGAACACCACAGCAAAGGTATTTGGAAGGAGGCTTACAAAGTTAATCTAATATAACTTGCAGCATACTGGCTTTTATCAAACTGTTTGATTAGATGCTTTCCCTCAGGACAGAGATGGCAAATGCATCATGTCAGTGTTCTGTCTACCCTTACCAACATGCAGGACACCATAAATCAATCAGAGTCCAAATAAATAATCCTTCTCAATTAGATCAGTGAGCAGCCACAACCAATTGACCAATATATACACTGAGATGAAATCAACAGATCCCTGACTGTTTCTGGCACTTCCTAGGCATACTTCCTACTAGACAATTCACACTCCTAAACCTAGAATGAGCTCATTATGTAAAGTCAAAATAATGGGTAAATATGATCCATAAATGTTTTATAAGATGGGAAAATGTGAACTGAAGAATTGTAAAGTTAAGTAAACATCCATAGCATCAAGGGTCTATCACTGTTACTTGTCGGGAGTGCGCGGGGTCCCCGACAGTGCCGGGAAGCAAGTTCCCTTCTACCTCCAAAGCCGGCGGGGAATGGATGAAGACTCAGGAATCCGATGCAGTTTTAAAAGGGCTTTACTATCACAGGTTCCAATATACAATCCAAGAGCAGGGAAAACCTATGAACTCTGGGTTCCCAGCTAGGCCCCCAGCCAGGTGTAGGCCCGAGATGGCTACCACCACATGTTGAGGCCCAACAGAGAATGGAGAGGACGGAGAAGCAAAACACCAACGGATGCCAAAATGGCAAAAGGGGAAAAAAGAGAGAGCTTCTTTCTTCTTGCAGCTTATTTTATAGCTAGAAATCCGCCCAAACTCCCAGCCCAGCCCATTCTGGGCTGGGCTATCTAGAGATGAAAACAGGAAAATAGCTCTATAGAATGTAGCAACCTCAGGAGACCATCTGGTTGTTCACAAGGACCCAGAGCTAATTTAAAGCCTCCTAGCAGAGCTTTGAGAAGCTATAAGCTAAGCGCAACTTCCCCTGGCAGGAAGGATCAAATGCCCTCAGGTAATTTCTCCCAGCACCTCATCTAATATCTTAAGCCAAGATCTGCCTGGAATTACCTTTTATAGGGGTAGAGAAGGGGGTTTCTGAGATGGCATGTCTCTGTACCAAAGACTAATACTAATGCCAGTTAAATAGTGCTCCAAGCCTTCACAAGAGTCTCGTCTACTTCACGGTAGTTTTGTATTTTTAGTTGCCTTTGAGTTATCAGGGAGCCATGCTTGCTTGCTTGGAGGCAAACAGCATTTCTCTGTGGTCTAATTACTTAGAGATCTAACGTGGCCAGGCAAATATGCTGGTAAGATCTAGTTAGTCCCACGATGCTTGTGGTAGCATGAGAGAATATTTATACCAGCCAGTACAGAATACATGGTCAGATAAGACTGCCATATTCAGACTATCCCCCTATCTATGAAGTGACCGGCAGGGAGGTAATCCAGGGCAGATGCAGAGGCCTAGGCTTTTAGGTGTCCTGCAACAGTTACTGGTAGTGGAGGTTCTCCAGGTGGCTTATGTTCAGTGGGGGGCTAAAGAGGTGGCAGCCGAAAGAAGGAAAATCTACCACTTATCCCTGTCTCTCTGTCACCTGGGAAAGTGTCTGAGGAATTCAGGCTTAGGAAAGTCTTCTATAAGTTCCTGCATAGCATGGACACTCACAGTTCACAAGAAATCCACTTTTCTGCATGACATGGGAAACATGTCTGCCACCCAATTTCTTGGGGGCCTTTGACTCAGTCTGGGGCAAAGAATTACTCTTTGCAGAAAGGGAGAGTCAGTCCTAATATTACCCAGGGCTTTTGGGTTCATCGCCTTTCTCTCATAGAAAAGAATTTCAGGAAGAGACAAAAGAGAAGCTTGCTGAGCTTGCTGAGAAGTAAAAGGAGGTAAAAAGAGATTCTCTAAAATACATGTTCAAGAGAAAACACAGGCTTCTTTAGAGGGGGGAGAGACAGTACACATTCCAATTTTTTTTTTTTTTTTTTGTGTCACACCTGGCAATGCTTAGGGGTTACTCCTGGCTCTGTACTCAGGAATTACTCCTGGCAGTGCTCAGGGGACCATATGGAATGCCAGAGATAGAACCTAGGTTGGCCTCGTGAAAGGCAAGCGCCCTACCCAGCTGGACTATCGCTCCAGCTCCACACATTCCAACTTAAACTGTGAAAGTTCACATCTCAAGAAGGGAGATGCAGGCTACATGTGACCACAACATGGATGTCAGATGCATGTGCACCTCGTCCTCTGCAAAGTTAGTCATATACACATCTCCCAAACTCGCCCTCCCAAGTCGGTTTGCTAGGGTGGTTGCCAAGGAGGAGTTTGAAGCAGTTAATGATCTGCTTTTGATATTCTTTGCATGGCCTTTGTTCCTGCAGAAGAGCATAGCCTCATTTCCCAGGCCCTCCAATCTCCCCCTCCTCCTCTCTGGAAGCCTCCTTGTACTTGGCCTGGTATTCTACATCTCAATGTCTTTCTGGGCTCCTGAGATGTATCCCTGGTGTCAAAGCCCTCCATGGTTTGGGGCTGGTTCAGATTTCAGACAGTTTTGCCCAACATATATTACTAGGGTCCCCCATTTACCTGCCTGCAACATAATCAACTACTAAATATAGCCATAGCCCCACATACAGAGGATAAACATACTCATTCATAAAAGTACTTCTCTAGCACAAGTCTAAGCATTCAATAAAACTAAAAATGGAATGAATCATTTGTGTTTAAAATCAAAGAGCAAAACACAATACCCCCTATAAAACAAAGGAATGCAATTCCATGTCATTCTGTATAGCCAAAGCTATACAGTGTAGTGACAAATGTCAAAGTCTTCAGTTTTACCTCCAGAAAAGGAAGGAAACCCTAATCTGGTCCTCTTGTTCCTTGAATGAGATGCACCTAGCTTTCATATACTACTTATTCTACTATGATGGATCGATATGAGCTTATAAGTCTTTTTAGCACTTGTGACCTGGAGACATAAAACAACTTGTCATAATGCTCCATATCTTTAGAAATACACCAGGTCTATTCATCATGTTTGGACTGCTCCCTATGAGCTAATACTGTCCCGAAGCAGACTAATCCATAAAGAAAAGTATACTCTTCTGGATACCTTGCACTCATGTCTTTGTCCAAAAGTTCTCCTCCACACACTACATCATCAAACAAAAACTTTTTTGTCCTGCTGTGTCTACTCTTCTAGTTTCCATTTTTCTCACATGGATGTGATTTAAAGCAGTGATCTCTAACCTGTTCAGGCAATCCTAAGTGTCTATCTTACGAATGATGCTGTGCAACCTTGTGTTTTTTTTTTCAGCAATGACACATCCCATTGTAGAGCAAACTTGCACAGTATTACATTGGCCTATATACACTGCTGCTTCCTTTAAAAATGGAAAATTAAAAATCCATTTCTGATACCTTTTGCATTCATAATAAATCCAACGAAGTATTCTCATCGGGGTCCTGAAAAAAATTCCCTTAGCTTTAATGGAACATTGAAAGACATGGTGAATAGAAATTTCCTAATACCTAAATTCACTAGGGGTGTTGGCTTTTCCTTCTATTACCTTACAACCCTATCATACTGATGCAATGCATATGCTATGTGGCTGGTCAACTGAATATATGTTAATATATATGTAAATATATATATGTGTGTATGTGTATAAATATATGTACATATATAGACAGACAAAGAGAAACCACACACCTGAGGGTTGACTATCACTTGTTTTAAGAATTTCAAGCATTAAATCATAACAGCAACTATCACTGTTGCC
>JAJIBD010034687.1:0-11418 GCA_021461705.1 Cryptotis parvus
TATTTTATTATACCACTGTGAGGTATCACAATTACAAAGATGTTCATATCGGGTTTCGGTCATACATTGTTCAAGCACACCATCCCTCCACCAGTGCCCATTTCCCACCACCAATGTCCCTAATTCCCTCCCTCTCCTAGCCTGCCTCTATGGCAGGTTCATTATCTCTTTTCTCTTTCTCTTTTCTCTCTTCTCTCTTCCTTCTCTTATACACTCTGGATTGTGATATACACTTAGAGGTTATCATGTATCCTTTTGCCTGTATTCAATACTCAGTTCTAGACTGGTATTATCACTTTACCAACTTCTTAGCACACTGTTCCCTTCTCTGTCCCACCCAACCTCTGACTTCCAGACGCTTTTGGTAGATTCTACTTTTGAAAAGACCTCTGATCCATGTTTTGTCTGACCTTGGATATTGGTATCATAATATGTATGTAATGTGGTATGTGTGTGTGTGTGTGTGTCTATATATTTATGTCATGCAAATAACAGTCATTTATATCTGTCTTTTTTCCTTCTGGCTAATTTCACTCAACATGATCCTCTCCATGTCCATCCATTTATAGGCGAATTTCATGACTTCATTTTTTCCTAACAGCTGCATAGTATTCCATTGTGTGGATGTACCAAAGTTTCTTTATCCTGTCATCAATTCTAGGGGCACTCTGGTTGTTTCCAGATTCTGGCTATTGTGAACAGTGCTGCTATGAGCATAAAAAGTGGGATGGTGTTTCTGCTGTGTGTTTTGGCTTCCCAGAGTATATTCACATGGGTGGTTTGTGCAGGATAATGTTCCAGCTCACCAGAAACTTCCCTTCTCCCCCATCCCATAAGTTATAGACCATATCAAACTGTGTTTGCTTCTTTCAGTTTCTGAATGACACCTGGTAGTGCTCAGAGGATTTTCCCCATCTCAGTGCTCAGGGGGTCACTCTTGGTGCTGGGGTGGGGGAACGTATGTGGTACAGGGGACTGAACTGGGGTTGCAAGGGCAGTGCCTAAACCTCTGGACTTTCTCTATCTGCCAGCTCACCCCCCTCTCTCTCCCTTCCTCTCTCTCTCTCTCTCTCTCTCTCTCTCTCTCTCTCTCTGTCCCTTTCATCTCTTTCTCATAGAAGCCAGGGCCTCACACCTATAAGATAAGTGCGCCCACCGCTTCCCAGGTCCACTTCCTCCTGACATGGACTACCATGTCCAACCAAGACACATGGGCCATGGACCACCTGGAACTGTCTCCCAGGTCTTTTTTCTTTTTTTTTTTTCTCCCCCCCCTCTCCACCCCCCACTCCTCACCCCACCCCCCACCTTTCTCTCCTCCTCCCTTCGCTCCTTTCAAGAGAATTCTCACAGCAGAGGAAGTTTCCAGCAGAGCCTGTCTCCGCGAGAGTCCCCACCCGCACTTCTGCTGGGAAGCAGATAGGAACCAGTGCCCAGAGGTGACTTATCGGTCGTGACACGCGAACCCACGCGGGCTTCCCCACAGCCCTTTGTTGGGGGTGGCTTCTCCGGTCTTCCCTCAGCCACCTCGATGCGGGAGTTGGCAGGGAAGGATGTGGTGCGCCGCACCACACCGGGCACCGTCTCAGGCCCGGGTCAGCATCTGGGTTGTATTTATTTTAATATTTACTTATTTTTATGCTTTTTTGGGTCACACCTGGCCATGCTCAGGGTTACTGTAATTCCTGGCTCTGCACTCGGAATTAGTCCTAGCAGTGCTTGGGGGACCATATGGGATGCATGCAAAGGCAAGCGCCCTACTCTGGGCTTTGCTCCAGCCCCAGCTTTCTGGATTTTAAAAGGCGCGACGTGTGCAGCAAACATCAGGCTAGGAATAACTCCATGGTGCCTGGTGCAGCCAAGTCCTCCTGGGTGCGGCGGCTGGCCACAGTGGGGAGAGGCCACATGGTTGCTGGGTGTCTCCAGGGAGACAAAGGGTGGCTGAGTGACGACTGAGCGACTGGGGACTCTGGGCTGAGAGTCTGCTTTCGGAACGAGAATCTGCCCTGGTCACAGCTAAGCACTCTGACTCTTCTGTCTCACTTGAGTGCCCAAGGGAAGGGGGCCCCCGGCATTACTTGGCCCAGCAGCCAAATGACTGTATCTTGAACAATCTCCTGGGCTGGGGTCTGTCCTGTTACAGGTGTGTGTCTGTCCTGCCAGGTCATCTTGGTGCCAGTCCCTAACATGCCTTTTTTTTTTTCTTATTTTTGGGTCACACCCATTGATGCTCAGAGGTTATTCCTGGCTCTTCACTCAGGAACTACTTCTGGCGATGCTCGGGAGACCATATGGGATGCTGGGGAGGGAACCCGGGTCAGCCGTGTAATAAGGCAAACCCCTACCTGCTGTAAGCGCTCCAGCCCTAACATGCCTTTCACCTAAGCTTGGCTCTAGGGCCAGTATCTAATGGTACTCAGGGGCTACTCCATTCTCTGTGCTCAGGGATCACTCCTGGCAGGGCTCAATGACCATAGGTGGTAGCAGGAACTTGGGGTGAGGCGGCCAGCAAGGCAGATGTCTTAGCCCTGGCCTATATCTCTCTGGGCCTGTGTTTGGATTAAAAATTAAATTCTGGGTAGGGTACCTGCCTTGCATGTGGCTGACCCAGGTTAGACTCTCTGGCACCTATATGTCTTCCCAAAGCTCCAGCGAGGGGTGATCTTTTGAGTGCAGAGACAGGAGTAAGCCCTGAGCATCACAGGGTGTGGCCCTGAAACAAGCAAACCACGAAATTCTCTTTTGGACAGAACGGTAGGTCTAGGGGCCGGGGCGTGTGCTTTGTAAGTGGGACGTCTGGTTTCATCCCTTGGCATGCGGCGGTCCTGAGACCCGAGCCAGGTAGTAGTGTCCAGAACCACTGGATGTGGCTCTCCCCCCAACAAGAACAAGTCCTTTCCTGTTGCTGCTGGGTGACTGTGCACGGCCTTTCACTGCCCACTCCCACCCCCCAAATGCCTCTAGTGCTATGGGAACAGTGACTGGGTCAGCGATTTGCTTTGCGGGGCTGGCATCCAGGGCTTTAAGACGAAATCTTTGTTGGCATCACACAGCAGCCTATGATGTTGGGGTACCTGGGTCCCCCACGTTTCCGTATGGAGTCAGCATGGGGCTACCTGCATACGGGAGCTTCGTCTCTGGAGTTGCGGGCGCGTTGGCAGGAGCTTTCCCTCCAGTTAGGATTTTCTCTCTGTGCATGTTCTCTGTCTTCTCCCAGACACACTAGACCTGAAGCCATTCTGTTTCTCAGGCAGAAGGTGCGTCTCCCGCCCAAATATAAACCTGCATGAGTACCTTAGGCAGAGCCCCTCAGCCCCCACTCTGGGCTCACCTGCTACACACCCCATCATCCTCTTTGTTAAAGCAATACTCACACCCAGCTTAGAATTCCATTCCTGGAAAGAGCATTACAATGGAATGGAGAAGGATAGGTATTCCTTTACTCAAACTGTTGTTTGTTTGTTTTTTGAGCCACATCTGGCAGTGCCCAAAGGATCATCTGGGGTGCTGGGGACTGAAGTCTTAGTAAGCCATGTGCGAGACAAGTCCCTTACTCAGCCGGACTCTTTAGGCTCCAACTATTATTCCAGCTCTTCTTGAGAGGGGTCCAGGAGCTTCTCCCCTTCGCTTCTCTTCTGAGTGTCTGCCCTCTTCTCTGTTCAGGCTGCCCTGCATTCTTAAAGTCACTCCTCACCTTCTTTCTGCTAATTGACTGGGCTCTACTGTGCATCTAAGATGCCCATGGGGCCCTCCTGATGATGCTGGGGGTAGGGGAGGCGAGCCTGATGCTTCTCCCCCTTGGTTCCCCCCACTTCAATCTCGGGAAGAGCTTACAGACAGACCGAACATGCTGAGCTGACAGGGAGTGGCTGTGATGGAGACTCAGGAGAGAGGGCGTGTCGTTTGCTCAGCACCTGACACATACTGAATACGGCAAACACAAGGCGCCTGTCTCACCGTATCAGTCCCACCACAGTAATGTCTGGTGGAACCAACCTGTGCTGAGGGCCACGCCTCGCTCTCCACGGCGCTGCTGCAAACACAGTGGAATGGGTCACTGTTTATACCCATGGGTGAGCACTGACCAAGGGCTGAAAAAAACACGAGGTTCCAGCAACACGTTTCTTCTCCCAGTTCTGAAGGGAGAAGTGGAAACCCAGTAGCAGAGGTTTTGATTTTGTCCCAGATCTAAGTGTCCTCTCTGGAGGCTTTGAGGGGGAGAATCTGTTCCCTGCCTGCTCTAGTTTCTGGCGACTGCCACATTCCTTGTCTTGCGACAGCATCGTCTAGTCTTTGCCTTAGAGATGCTTTGCCTCTCGTCAATGTTTCCCACATCATCCTCGAACTCCCTCTTTCACTTCAAATTGCATTGAGGTTCTCTCCCATCTCAAGAACTTCGTGTCATGACATTTGCAGTCTTCTTTTTTTGACAAATAAGGTAACAGTCACAGGTTCTTAGGGATTAAGAACGTGAACATCTGTGAGTTGCCATTAATCAGCCTATCGCACTCTCCCCTAACTCCCTACATGGACTGAGTCTACATAAGGTCCAGCTTTTTCTGATTTTTTTCCAATCTGAGTAAATCACTGTTTTCTTTCTTTCTTTTCTTTTTCTTTTTTTTTTTTTTGCTTTTTGAGGTCACACCCGGCAATGCTCCAGGGGCTTTCTCCTGGCTCTGCACTCAGTAATTACTCCTGGCAGTGCTTTGGGAACCATTCGGGATGCCGGGGGGGATCGGCCCGGGCCGGCATGGGCGGCCGCGGCAATCTGGAAACGCCTGAGTTGATCACTTTTCTAAAGATGCCACTGTGCTTCCTTCTGTGCTTCCTTCTGTCCTTCCTTCCTTCCTTCCTGCCTGCCTGCCTGCCTGCCTGCCTCCCTCCCTCCCTCCTTCCCTTCTTTCCTTCTCCCAACGTTGCTTAGGAGGTTACTCCTGGCTCTGCACCTGGTGGTGCTCAGGGGACCATATGGAATGTCAGGGATAGAACCAGTTGTGGCCCGTGCAAGGCAAACACCCTACCTGCTGTGCTATCGGGATCATATGGGATGTCGGGAATCGAACCCAGGTTGGCCACGTGAAAGGCCAGGCTCTACCTGCTGTGCGAACTGGCTTTACCTTCCTTCTTCCTGCAACCTGTGGCAGAATCCTGGTATTCTGCCCTGACTTTCCCAAGTACCTCATCTGAATAGGAGAGCTAACTTCTCTTTTTTTTTTTTTTCTTGCTTTTTGGGTCACACGGCAATGCTCAGGGGTTTCTCCTGGCTCTGCACTCAGGAGTTACTCTGACGGTGCTCCGGGGACCATATGGATGCCGGGATCAAACCCAGGCCGGCACTGGCGCGCGTCAAGGGCAAGCGCCCTACCGCTGGGCTATCACATCAGCTCATGAAAGCTAACTTCTTTTGCACAGGGACCAGAAGATTTGGGTTTACCAGACCCTCACACCACATCTGTAGTCTATGGGTGAAGTCACAGACTGCCTTGTCTCTACTCTCATCCATGAAGTCTTGTCAAACTCCGTAACCTACAGCATAAAAAAAAAGTCCACCTAGGGGCAGAGCTAGCACAGCAGTAAGGTGCTAGCTCTGCATGTGCCTGAGCCGGGTTTTGTCCCTGGACTATATATAGTCCCCTACCCCTAGCCTGCAGTGATCTGTGAGCACAGAGCCACGGGGAAGCCCTGAGCAGTGCCAGGGATGGCCTAAACATACTGATAACAACAAATTGCACTGGGAAAAAAAAGAAAAACAAAAAAACGCCATACCTGGGGCTGGGAGCGATAGCCCAGAGGGGGAGGGTGTTTGCCTTGCGAGGCCGGCCTGTGCCGGCCGGTTTCGATCCCGGCATCCCTCTGGTCCCCCTGACACCGCCAGGAAGTGATTCCTGAGTGCAGAACCAGGAGAAACCCTGAGCATCGCCGGTGTGGACCCCAGGAGCAAAAAAAAAAAAACCATACCCAAATTATTATTGTCATTCCAAGATTTTTTTTTTTTTTGGGTTCTATCTGGCAATACTCAGGGTTACTACTGGCTCTGAACTCAGGAATTACTCCTGGTGGGGCTCGGGGACCATATGGGTTGCCAGGCATTAAACCTGAGCAAGGCAAATGCCTTCCCCCTGTACTCCAGCCCTCCGAGCATAATTTCATTGTGACTCATGAGGATATTTTAGGGCAATAATGAGAGACGGTCATTCAGGAGAAAAAAGAGCATCTGAACTTTGATACAGTTCGGCATTGACCGTCCGGCCCCTTCTTCCTCACCACTCAGCCTTGACTCCCTTGGAGACCTGTGCCAATTCCATTCACACCTCAGCTGCTGCCAACAAGACCCTGCGCTTTAGGGGATGGTGATCTGGACCCTGTTCCTGACCTGCCTTTAGTCTGGGTGCAGACATGACCCAGAGGTGGGCAAGCAAAGGCTGTCCTTGGGACGGTGTATTCTGACACGCCAAAGGTAACTCTTTCCTCTAGGTTGCTATGCTGGCAGAGTTGCTATCTGTGACCAAGCGTTTTCCTGATGCAGAAAGAGCCTGGGTAGGACAGAATAAGGCTGTCCTCGGAGGGGCTGGAGGGAGAGAGGTGGGTCAGTGGAAGCAAAGGATCTGGACCGAGCTCAAGTCCAGTTCGGGTGCTGAAGTCCTTAGAGTCCCACATCTCTTTCCTTCTGGGACAATCAGTTTGGATTTAAACTGGTCACTTCATTGAAAAGAATTCTCATTTATATGAGTGCTGCTCTGCAATCCTAAATAAATCTTGAAGTGTGAATAAAAAAATACTGTTGCAAGGTAGAGAGACCAGCAGGAGATAAGGGAACTGTCCTCTGCCAACCAACCCTTGTTCAATGCCTGGAACCACGGGGATCCAAGAAGCACCCCAATCACTAACAGATGTGAACCCAAAAAAACTTTGTTGGAAACAAGTCTACAAAAGGACAACGCGTATTTCCTTGGGTGGATTGGAAGAAGAGGAGAATCAGTTTAGAGATGAAAACAAAAAAATACCCTCCAGTTTTTAAAAAACCTGAATGAGCCTTAACAACCTCCACGTAACCCAACAGGAAGGTCGTGTGCACCTATGAATGCTGAGTAACCAGAAGCCGCAGTCAGCAAGCTTTACTCGATTATTTTAACACTTGGACAAGCCTTATAAAGGTCTGATGAAATGGATCTCAAAATACAGAGAGATGATAATGACTAAACCGTAGCAGAAGAGTGAGTGGGGATGACATTTAAGCTCCCAGGGTATTTAGTATGGAGTTATTAATTTCAACAGTTTGCTTGCTGAAGTGGAAAAAACTTCACGTCTCAAAAGTAGAAAATAGCAGAAACACTAACCGACCATTTTTAGAGGTCAGAATTTTAAGCTCATACTGAAGTTCCTAATGAATGCAAACCTTCATTACGGGCAGTCTGCTCTGTTCTGGGGATGGCGGTAAATCCACTATGAGTCCACTAGCTAAGCTCCCTTTTGAGGCCCTGTGCCCTCGCCTTTCTGGGCTCCATATTGTCCTTGAGCCTTTCCCTGACAGCCTCCAATTTAAGCCGGAAGAAAGTTCCCGAATCCCAGAGACAAAGAGAGAATCAAATGCCCCGCCTCTGTGAGTCGCTTTCTGATCCTCCTCCCTGATCTCCCAGTCGAACGTGATCTGCAGTTTGAACTCCCTCTGCAAGCTTGTATCTGGATACTAATGGGGCCCCACTCAATATTTTGTGGATTCCACAGAAAGGAAAAGATTGGGCCGGAGATGTGGCTCTGGCGGGAACGCACAGTTGGCGTATGCGAGCCTGATAGGTCAACCCTGACACCACGTGGATCCCCCCAGCACCCTGTGTGTGCCCCCCTTCCCACCCCACAAAGAAACAACTGACTTTCAACAAGTATCTGAGCATAATGTTCCAGCACACGCGTTCAAACCATTCTCTGGTCTTCCCGACTCTAACCATTCCCTGCCTCCTCTTCCTCCCTCAGGGTCTCAACGTAGTTCTTATTATGGATAAATCCCAAGTCTGGACCACAGGCCCATCTGAACTGACTCTCCTGCCAGAATCCAGCGCCCTAGCACACACAGCTTCAGCTGTCAGCTGTAGCCCTTCTGACCCTTTCTCTTACTCTGCGCCCAACCTATCCCAAATCCTACAAAGTTTTTCCCTTTTCTCTTATTTTAGGTAAATAGGAATGTATTGGTTTCAGGTATAAAACACCATGGTCATGTTTGTTCAGACGGCACTGATGATTATGGTCAGTGAAGTTGAAATTCCATTGCCACCGTGCCTACGTTGTAACGTTTTATATTTTCATGCTAGAGTCAACCAAGGGCTTCACTCAGTGAGGGTTCGTGCTTTACTTCTAAACTGGATCCCCAAACCCTATTTAAGTGAGAACATTTTTTTTCTTTTTGGGTCACACCCATCAATGCTCAGGGGGGTTTCTCCTGGCTCTGCACTCAGGAATTACTCCTGGTGGTGCTCGGGGACCATATGGGATGCGGGATCGAAGGCGAGCTGGCATGGGCGGCCTCGTGCAAGGCAAATGTCCACCCGCTGGGCTGTATCGGCTCCGGCCCCTAAGTGAGAACTTTTAAGATCCACACTCAGCAACTTCCGTGAATATCCAATACAGTTTTTTTTTTTTTTCTTTGTTGTTCTGGGTACTGAAGCCAGGCCTCCACACAGGCAAAGAAAAACCCTCTACATTCGACCCCACACTAATCTCCTGCTTGAGGCTCACCACCCTCAGGAAAAAGTGTCTGAACTTTACCTTGTGTTTCTGCCATGTCCTTATCGCTCCAGTTTCCAGGCTCCTAGCTCCTCCCTCCCAGACATCCTGGCCTTTTAAGTCCCACTCAGCAGTTTCAGTTCCATGCGTATCCCCACATCTGTAGTCCCTCCTGCCAGCCACACTCGCTTTTCCTTTTTTGTTGGCATACACTTTCCTTTAATCCTTCCCTATTCTATGTTTATCTTTGGAAACAATCTGAAGTGCCAACACCTATTTATTACAAATTCTCATTAGAGCGAACAAATTACACAAAGACATTGGAACTACCAAAATGTCCAATAAACATTTTTTGGGCGGAAGAAGCCAGTGACAGTAATACAGTGGGGTGCTTACTTTTTTGCACGGTCAGCCCCCGTTTCGATCCGGGCATCCCATATGGTTCCCTGGGCATGGTCAGGAGTAATTTGAGTAAAGAGCCAGAAGAACCTGATCAAAGAAAAGGATCTGGACTATATAAAAGACCTGGCCAGGTGTGGCCAAACAGAAAAACAAAAATTGGGGGATGCGGGCTTGGGCCCATACCAGCTGTGCTCAGTGTTCAGGATGCTCAGGGATCATCCGGGGCTGGGGCTTCAAAATGGGGTGGGCTGGGGGGCAGGCATGACCATGCCTTAACCAGATGCCTTAACCATGGCACTATTTCTCACCCAACCTTTTGGGAGTTCCCAAGAGGGGTGTGGGAGGTATGAGGGCCTCATTGTGGCTCTCTGCCAATTGGGCTGGGGTCAATACAAGAACCTGAGGGTGTCTCAGGTCCTCAGTGCTCAGGACCACCCTAAGACCACCCCCGTGTTTCTGTGGAGACCATCGGCATTGGGTATCACACTGGAGCCAACGGAAAGCAAGGAACGCACCTTCCTTCACCTCGTACCATCCTGACCCTAAAGGTAAATCACAGAAGTGACTAAATAAAGTTCTGTGTTAATGGAAAATTGCTCATAATGTTATGTGAGAAAAACAAAGTTATGAAACTGTCACAATTTCAGAGATATAAAATCAAGGAGGCAGTAATAATTTCTACATGGTAAAATTACACATCATTAAAAAAATTTTTAAGTCACCCAACTATACAGAAGTCCAGGGGGCTCACAGACATGGGGCAGAGCTGCTACTGAGGCTGCCCTGTGCTTAACCGCTCATAGAGGTGCCCCCGGAGAGGGATGGTGGGTTCTAGCCCTGGCCTGCCACCCCAGCAGAGCCTGGCAAGTCAAAGCCCCGACCCCCACTCCGTAAAGGGCCTCCATTTTCCACATACGGACTTACACTGCCCCGTCAGAACTCCACCCAGCCAGACCAGCCTATCACAGCCCGGCTACCGCGCGATTCGCAAGTTCATCAATAAATGCTGGATTTAGAGATGCCTACAAGTATGCTACCCGACTGTTTAATTCCTTTTGGAAAATAATATGGACATTCCTCCGAAAACTAGACATTGAGCTCCCATTTGATCCAGCATAGAGCACTCCAGGAATATCCAGGGAGCCAAAGACACATAGCAGAAACACCATCTGTACTTCTTTTATTCATCGCTGCGCTATTCACTATAGCTAGAATCTCGAAACAACCTAAGTGCCCGAGAGCAGAGGACTGGCTAAAGAAACTGTGGTACATCGACTCTCTGGAATACTATGCAGCTGTCAGAAAAATGAAATTATGAAAATTACCGCAAATGGATGGACATGGAGACTATCATGCTGAGTGAAATTAGTCAGAAGGAAAAGGACAGCTAAAGGATGACTGCATTCATTAATAGGATATATAGATAACCAGTGTTTTACTAAATGTGGTGAAATGGTAATAGCAGATTAAAATATTTTGAATATACACAAAGAGACTTAAGTGATAAACTCTAAATATCTGCAGGGCTAGCCACAATGTAGTAAAACAAAGGTAGGAGAGAAGATGCAGAGACAAAGAGAGACGAGAGAGAGACAGAGAGAGAAGAGAGGAAACAGGGCTACCTGCTGTTTGGCAGCCTGGGGGGTAGGTGGGGAGGGCTTGGGGTACATTGGTGGTGGAAATGGGGCTGGTGGAGGGATGGGTGCTGGAATACTGTATTACCAGAACCAATTGTGAACACGCTTTGTAATTGTATGTCTCACGGTGGTATAATAAAAATGTAAAAAAAAAAAAAGTAAACTACCGCACGGCAGCGGAGCTGGCAAGTTAACCGTGTTGTTTTATTATGCTAAATACCAGTAACAATTATAGAACTCATTCCCACTGACCTGATGGAATGGTTTGAGGCTTATGTTCCTGGAGCAAGCTTAGGTGCCCTTGGGCTCTACTATGAGACGAGACGCTGTCCAGTGTTACTGGTGCCTGCTCCAGCTACAAATGAGCGGGGAGAAGACAGTGATAGTGATACCCAGCTATCCTCAGGTTTACTCCTGGCAGGGTTTGGGACTATACAGTGCACAGGAGTGGAAACTGGGTCAGTGGCATACAAGTACTATCTCTTCAGCCTGCTGATTTATAAAATTTTAGTTTTTATTTTTGTTTTCCAAATTTTCCCAATCTAAACAGTAATTTCGTAAACTGAAAAAAAATGGTAGAAATGAACAATGCTGGCAAGAAATATGAAGGCCGATGGAGGTGAATCAGTAAAAATCTATTTCTCAGGGAATGTTTTATATA